>PVJA010019991.1:0-37585 GCA_004027025.1 Myocastor coypus | reverse complement strand
AGGCTGGCCTTGAGCTCACTTTTGTAGCCCAGGCTGGTCTCGAACTCACACCGATCCTCTTGCTTCAGCCTCCCGAGTGCTGGGATTACAGGCATGAGCCACCACGCCCGGCTCTTTCTTTCTTTCTTTCTTTCTTTCTTTCTTTCTTTCTTTCTTTCTTTCTTTCCTTTGGTTGGATTTGATTGGGATTTTTTAAAAATAACATCATATAGACATTTTACTAATGTGGAACAAGACAAGGACAGATATTTCAGAGGGGCATGCACACAGGGGCAGGGCAGGGTTGGCACACGATGCTATGCAAACAGCCACATCTAACGGATAAGATCATCACACCAATGAGGAGGAACTGAAGGCTGGGCATCAGGATGAGGGGAGCCAAGGACAAGAAAGAGGGTCCTGGTCCGCAACACTGAGGGTTTTTGCCCCTTCCCCAGTGCACACCCCCCCAGCCTTGGCCTTCTGTGCAGCCCTTCCTCCCTCTGCCCAGCTGCAGAGCCCCTGCTACTGAGCACGCTCTCCTCATGCTGGGTGGTGGGCAGGGCAGGAGCAGATCCTTCTGATGCAGATGCAGGAGCCTTGGGAGCACTTCTGATGAAGGGTCTACGGCGGCTTGTCACTTTCCTTCTTCAGGTGAATATAGTAGTCCTCCTGGGTGGGCAGCGGTGCACTGCTTTTGATGTATATTCACTTGTTTAGTTCCCGCTCCACTCTCAGGAAGTAACTCCTGTCTTCAGTATCATTTTACAGGTGAAGAAACAGACACAGAAACCAGTTACTAGCCAAAGGCCACTGATTTGGTCTGTTTTGTGTTGCTGTAATAAAATACCCAAGGCTGGAAGATGCATAAGGAAAAGAGGTTTGTTGGGCTCATTGTGTTGGTAGCTGAAAAAGCCAAATAGCATGGTGCTAGCATCTGACAAGGGGCTCCAAATTATGCCACGACACAACTGAAGAGAAAGTACACTTATTAGTAAAGGAAATCAAAAGAGAAAATAAGAGACAGGGATGGAACAAGGCTTGCTCTTTTGTAATAACCCACTCTAGAAAGAACTGACTGGTGGACTGGTCTTGATTCTGTCCCAAGGGTAGTCAGAAACTAATCACCTCCCTTGCAAGTCTGCCTCTTACCTCTTAAATGTTCCACAATATCATTACAATTACACCAGGGGTCATGCTTCCAGTGCATAGATCTAAGAAAACCAACAACATCCAAACCACAGCAGTTCCACAAAAATGGTACATAAGATCTAAACCCAGCACCCAACTCAATCATTGAGCCAAGCAGGCCTTATTCTTTTCCTCTGTGACATTTGGGCCTGTGTCCTGGGTGAGAAAGAGGCCGGTATCTCCAAAGATATGAGGAAGCTTGAAATCAGCTTGAACATATTCAAAGTCACTTCTTTTCTGTCAGTTCCTGGGTACAGAGGTGGGGTTTTAGAAGCTCCTAGACATAAAACCATTTCCATATAATTAAGCTTCCTTGACCTATATGTCGTTCAGTTGTGTACTTGGACTGGAGGCACAAAAAACAATTTCTCCAACTACAGAAAATTGCCTCCCAAGGCCCTCAGGTAATTAGACATTGTCCTGTGGGCATGGCCTCTTCCTCATCCACCAAGCACAGATGCCGCCACTCCGACCCTGTGTCTGAGACAGAACATCTATGGGAGGGTGACCTTGCAGGATGCGCAGGCCAGCTGTGTGTACGAGGGAATTTTCTAATGTTCTTGAACATCCGGATCTGGTGAATCCTTCCCTCTGCTAACCCAAGAGGAGAGGGAGGCATACACTGCATGGCAAGACATTATCTCTCAGCATTCCTGTCCTCCTGGCAAATTCCATGGATGAGAAAGCTGTAATACCCATCCATGTTTGCAAATTCTAGGGAAAGATGAAGGCTGTGTTCTTAATCCTCCACCTCACCTTCCTTTAGGCATGTCTGCAGTTTAGTACAAATGATAAGCTTTCTATTTAGTGAAGCCCTTTAATGCGTAAAGCTTTTACATGACTTCCATACCTTCAGGATAAACCCACCTCCAACATGGCTGCAAAGTCACTCTGATCCAGAGCTGTCACTTCTCTACCCAGCTATGCCCCTCCCAATTCAGTCTTTCAGCAGAGGAGAACAGTGACCTAAGTGAGGCGACCGCTTGGGCTTGGCATGGCTTTCCCTTCTGGTTTTCAAAAGAAGCTCAGATCTTACATTGGATGTGGTATATCCACTATATAAATATGGCCACAACCTTTAAAACCTCACAGACACACCTGATACCCAGAATGTTCCCCCAAAGATGCTACTCTGCAACTCTGCTCGCCCCCTCTCTTCTGCCTCCTGGCCTTGGCACACTCTATACCATGCTTCTGCACCATGTCAGGGGCTCCTACTCCTCCACATTATTGCACAACTTCTGCCTCCTCCAGGAAAACATCCTCATCCTCTGTTTAGACAGATACCCTTGTCATAACTATTCCTGCAGCATATTGTCTCTTGTCATTGGGGAACTTTTTTCTGAGTATCTTCTGAAATTTCTGCCAGAAAAAGCTACAAAAAGGCAGAAACCTGTTCTTCTGGTCAGTATGCCATCTGCGACCTGTAGCCAGGTTACCAGCCACAGATACCTATGATGGAAGGCAGGAGGAGGTCAGCTGGCCTGAACACTGTTGGTGTACATGCACAGCCTTCTTCCGCATAGTCTCTTGGGTGAGGCTGGTAAGCAGCCACAATAATACCCATTCAGCACTCCCTGTATGGGAAGTGCTGAAGCCTTAAGAAATCCATCTACCCAGAATCCATTTACTCATCCATCCAGGTTTTCTAAGCACTTTATTTGTGTTCACTTATTTGATTCCCACAAGAACCCTAAGAGCAAATATTGTTACCTTCATCTTACAGATGAAGAACACTGAAACACAGTGTCTAAGAAACTTAGCCAAGATTTCCAAGCCAGGACCCTACAAATTTGGGATTCTGGTTTCAGAACCAGTGTTCTCAAACTCTCCACTTTTCACTAGGACAAAGACCCACTGTTCTAAGATGGGTCCTATCTATTGCACTGAAAAGGAAACTTAATTCTGAGTGCTCACTACAAGCCAAGCTTGGTACTAATTTTTTTCACATGTTGAGTTACTCACTTTATTTAACAAGCCCTGTGGGAAAATATTATTTCCTATTACGCAGATGAGGAAACTGAATTAAGTATCATGTCTAATAAGGTAAATGGGGAATTTGAATGCAGATCTGTCAGCCACCATAAGAGATAATAAGAAAAAATTTCCAATCAGCTATGGAGAGACAGGGGGTTTAAAGAGAAGAAAACAGAAAGAAGGAGTGAGGTTCATCACTATTCACATATTGAAAGGCAATGAAAGTGACAGCAAGCAGTTGGATGTTTCATAGAAAGCCTTAAGAAATCCATCTGCCCACCACCCATTTACCCATCCATCCATCCATCCACCCGCCCAATCATCTATGCAACTATCCATCCATCCATCCATCCACCCACCCAATCATCTATGCAACTATCCATCCATCCATCCATCCATCCATCTGTCTGTCCGTCCATCCGTCCGTCCGTCCGTCCATCTGTCTGTCTGTCTGTCTGTCTATCCATCCATCCATCCATCCATCCATCCATGCTCCCATTTCACAAACACTAGTAAACTGTGTAATTCTTGATAACCCTGTGGTATAAGCTTCTCAGGTTTAGCAAAAGAAGACAGAATCCTTCCCTTTCAGGGGTGCCCAATGAATGATGATAAAAACCTGGAGGACACAAAAAGTGTGTAGACCACTCTTGCTAATATATGCTTCTTCATTCTGCACATCCAGCTCAGGAAGCCTTTAGAAATAAAGTCTTCATGGCAAAGAGTTGGAGGTGGGAAGGCAGTGCAGACACAAGCACTTGCCTGTGTGTTCCAGAGGTGAGAAAGAGCACTGTGCCACCCAGATGTGAGGTATGGAGTAACTAGGTGAGGGGGCTTCTTGGTCATGCAAGAATTTCACATTTTGGCCTATAGAGGTCTCAAACAGACTGACCACAGGCCACACTGCCTAGATGTGTGTGTGTGTGTGTGTGTGTGTGTGTGTGTGTGTGTGTAAATATTAGAAAACATACAGCCAAACTGTGACTGGCCAATGGCAGTGGGCACAAACTACGTTATTCCCTAAGACCCTGCCTCATGCCCACCATGGTTGGACCTCTGAGTCTACCACAGGGCCACCATGGGCCAGGGCACACTTGCATTTCCTGGGTCACTCTTGCTGCGTGTCCGTGTGGTATCTTTCCTTTTCTGCCCATTTGTGTGCTTTGCCTGGTCCCTGATGTCCTTTGAGCTTACAAGTCCTAGCACAGAGCCATGGGAGAGGCCAGGGAGTTGCTGCTTCAAGATGCTTCTTTTGTATGTTTTTGGCACCTGGAGCCCAAGAAATGGGTCTCTGTGCTTCTGGGGCCTGACCCACACAGTGGTATACTGTTGGGCACCACCAAATTGATGTTAAGTTAAATTGGATTTATATGGAAAATTCTGGTACAAAATCTCTTCTCAGGAACTGAGAATCTTAATAAAAATCTTCCTCACATTGCACACCAAATTAATGTGCAATTATCCTTGATTGTTGCACCCAATTTATTTTCTTTAGTATCCCCTTGATCACCTTCTGGCCAGTTCAAAAATGCTAATCAGCCCTTGTACACGTACACAATGCTGTGTTAATTCTATATTCTTATTCATTCATCTAACAGCTATTTATTGAACAAATACTGAGTCCCAGAAATGTGCAAAAAACAGATGATATATCAATAGTTATTAGGAGAA
The DNA here is from genome assembly GCA_004027025.1 of Myocastor coypus. Taxonomy (NCBI): domain Eukaryota; kingdom Metazoa; phylum Chordata; class Mammalia; order Rodentia; family Myocastoridae; genus Myocastor; species Myocastor coypus. Next base: position 32,767 of record PVJA010019991.1, on the reverse strand, counting down.
TAGAGATATTGTTCTTCATGCCTTTTTACCTGCCTGGTAGGAATGAAGGTAAATATATATTGCAAGCACACTGGGCACTTTCCTGAAAGCTATTCACTTAATCATCACAAAAGCCTGTGATACGTGCCACATCATCATCCTTTCCACAGATGACCAAATACAGGGAGGTTACATAAGCTTCCCAATGTCACACAGCTAGAGAGTAGCACTGGCAGTTTCTGCAACCAGAAATTGAACTCTAGCACCTGAGTTTTGCCACTTTCTGGGGCAATGCTGGGAGCCCTAGAGTTGGCTTCTGAGTGACCAGCCTGGTGTTGTGACCGTGGTGGTCAGCTCCTGTAGTGTCGGCAGCTGCTAACTGCAGATCCTAACAATGTGCCCTGAACCTTGGTACACTGGTTCTGTTTTGGCTTTTTTTCCTGGTGTCACATGTTTCTACTTTTTCTTCTCTAGTTTTACACACGATTACAGGCCTAATACTAGAAATCTAATGAGGACATCAAGTCAGGCACTGATGGCCACAGTTTACTGGTTAGCCTCCTAGGATTAAGCCTTAGGGAGTAATGTCCTTAAGGCTAGAAAAGCAGCTTGAGTCATGGGCAAAGGATTGTAGTTGTAGTTTCTTTCCTAGGTTCCTACTATTTGCCCCTTGCTCAGGCCGTGGTTGGACCTCTGAGTCTACCACAGGGTCACCATGGGCCAGGGCACACTTGCATTTCCTGGGTCACTCTTGCTGCGTGTCCGTGTGGTATCTTTCCTTTTCTGCCCATTTCTTGGAGTCGGGGGCTGCCATCCTTTCTCCAGCAGCCTCAGAAATGTGAATGCACCATATGCAGTCAGCACTCACTACTCCAAAAGCAAGAAGCAAATCCAGATCAAGTGTGACTTCCCTTGGGCCACAGAGCTCCTCTGTAGGTGGCAGTGCAGAATTCTACTAGGTCAGGGTAGAATGGATGATTCATGTGGACAGGAAACACTTTATGTTTGCACATCACTGCATCCCTGTTGCTGATATGGTGAGTATTGTGCGGTCAGTGGTTCAGGAAACATTTATTGAACAGATGAGTGAATGCCAACCTCCTTTAATTCTTCCTTTGCCCTTGCTTGCATGGAAGAACAAGGCAGGGTCACAGAAAATGATGGCTTTCTGTTGGCTGCATTTTGTATGCACAATTGATAAGCTATTTGCCTGCAGCTAAAAATACCAACCCCTGGCGGCCATTGGACAAATGGTGCTTAGTGCAAGATGTTTAATCAAACAGCGACAACCCAAGCAGAGCCACAATTAGCCTCTGACACCCCAGTGAACTCCAGATGAAGAGCCTGGAAGCCTCTGGCTTCCTGTTGGTCCCCTGCACCAGGTGACCATCACCCAACATCCACAAACACCAAGAACAAATGAGCATCCTCTGCCCTGGGCAGTCACCAGTGGGAAGGCAGTGAATGGGCAGTTGGATGGCAAGCAAGCCCAGAGGATGAATGCAATTGCAATTAGGCAGCAGGAAGCACCATCTGATACTGCAAGGGACAAAGGAGAGGATTTCAGTCATAAGCCCTGGGCTTCAGGAGAGTGGTTAGATCCTCTTCCATTTCTTCATTCCCAGCCCCTATTTCCAGAGGTTCTCAAAAGCCAAAGTCTCCTCTAAAACAAATTCTCCCAACTTCCCTCATGCCATACATGAGCCATCCAATGTGTTTTTAGAAGGGGAAGAAGGGACACCTTGTGCCGTTTCTATTCTCCTGAGCTGCTTATAAAAACATCTGGCCGGGCGTGGTGGCTCACGCCTGTAATCCCAGCACTTGGGAGGCTGAGGCAGGAGGATCGCTGCGAGTTCGAGACCAGCCTGGGCTACGAAAGTGAGCTCAAAGCCAGCCTGAACTGCACAGTGAGACCCTGTCTCAAAAAGAAAATAAATAAATAAATAAATAAATAAATAAATAAATAAATAAATATAAATAAAAAAATAAAATAAAAAAATAAAAACATCTGAAGAAGCAGATTCATCCAATGGGCTCAGGAGTCACGTAAATTTTTTTTGAGTCCTGGCTCTCCCACACACTTGCTATTGACCTCGGAAAGTCACTTAAGTCCTCTGAGTCTCAGCATTCCCACTTTTAAAATGGGGGTGTATCTGTCTCAGGATCTCATGTGATGATCACCATTAACCAAATAAATCTCTAGGGCAGTAAGGAGATCACTGTAATTAAATGTACCAGCTTTGCTCAGCTCTTATATGTCAGGTGTCAGAGGAGACATTTGATACTACAGGGTACAATTTCAGTCAAACTAGGAATTCTTCAATCTTTCCCATCTGTATTGGGTTGAAGATTATTTCTACTGTATTAGTAAAGGTTAAGGGCTAAATATTTAATACACATGATCCTCAATTGATGATGAGGTAATGTCCAGAGAAGCTCATTCTTAAGCTAAAAATATGGTAAGTGAGAAATATATTAATACACTTCACCCAGTGTGTTACCTCCCTCGTGACTGTGGGTTCCCTAGGAGTAGTTAGCACTGAAGAGAGGATCATACCACATGCTACTAACTCAAGAAAAGATAAATTCAGGCTTCTGTCAATGCATAGCATGTAAACCTGGAAAATTGCAATTCAAACTATGTTGTTTTTATTTTGCAGTACTGAGGATAGAACCCAGAGCCTTCAAATTGGGTTACAGCTCCAGCCCTTTCCTTTTTATTTTGAGATAGGATCTCAGTAAATCTCTAAATTTGGGCTCCAACTTGCGATCTTACTGTCTCAGACCCCTCATGTTAGGACTATGGATGTGTACCAACATGCCCCACTTGAACTGAGTATTATACTATAGGTAATAAATCATGTTATGGTCACGAATTATGAAGAAGGGATATCAGAGCTTGACACATAGTAAGCATGATGATTGTCAGCTCCTCTGAGAGAATGCTGGACCTTTCCTTGTCATGCCTCTCAATCTTGGCCCTGGCTGTCACACTCCCTGCAAAGACTACCCTTGCCTTTTCTGTGTTAAACCCCAGGTTTACCTTCCTCAAATAAGAACTATGGTGCTATTTTGATATTCAACTCTTATAAAGTAACTGGTTTATTTTACTGATTTGGAAACAGAAGTTATCAGAAGGGAAATGCCTTATCCAAGTGCATACAAAGCCCCACATCAGAGTCAATAAAACACAGAGGAAATCTAAGGGTGCTTTCATTGATTGAGTCTCACATGTGAGTTACAGGTTTTTCCTAAGACTGTTGTCCTGCCCTCAAGAAGCAGACAAGGAAAAGACCCTATCTGGCATTGCTAATGCTTCTTCTTCCTTGTGGAGCCCTTGTCTTTTTGGCTTCTCACTTCCAAAAGGCTGACTATCACCTTTCTTCACAGCAGTCATGATGCACACTGGGCGCTCCCTTGAGCCAGCTCTTCCTAAGGCTTGTGTACACGTCTCTGTAATCTTCACTGCAAGCCTTTGAGCTAAGTACCTTCATTGCCACCATTCTACTGATGAGAAATCTGAACCTTGTTTTGTTAATACAACTTCACCAAGAATACCAGTTTGAAACAACCAGGTCAGGGAGGCTAACCCCAAATCTCCCAATTCCAAAAAGTTTGTCTTTCATTTTAAGTACTCTGACCATTCCGAGAATGCAGAGTCTTGGCCTATCTGTCTTTGTGACAAACTCCTAGAGTAGAGAAACCACAGTGGCATCTATCGCTTGGTGGAAAACTTGACCCAAGCTGGCACTACTGAGTGCTTGCAAGATGCTGCTTAGAATTATCAGCTGTTCTGTCATGGGCAGGGGGCTTACTCTTTCTGAATACCAGTTTCCTCATTTGAAAATGGATAGCTAGGGGTACAATCCCAATACCATATGCTGCACTGCCACCCTCCCCTGTATACTGAGCCAGCCACTGAGACTGAGAGTGTTGATGTAAGCCTGTAATCTCAGCAATGGGGAGGCTGAAAAAAGAAGGATCACTACAAGTCTGAACTGAGTAGTGAGACCCTGTACCAAATACATAAAAAAAGAAAAGAAAATGGTTACCTAAAAGTATACATGGATACATGATTATGTCTGCAAGGCCATCTCTTTATAGTTTCTTTTAGATCAAGTCACTTTCTAAGTATCCTGGAATTATCCTATAAGCAGGCATTTATCACCACCCTACATGGAAGCACAGTATTCTTCTAATACCACTTTGATTATAACCATAACTCTGAAAGTTAAAAATGTTCAGCAGCTGATCCCATGCGATCACCCCATCCATTCAAATCCACCAGGACAGAGTAGGTGCTTATTAGAGAGTGGTCCTAAGAAAAATGAACTTGATGCTGATCAGCACACTTTGGAAGTTGTAGCGTCTGTGGGATGGCTTGGATGTGGTTTGCTGATCAAGGTCTAGAGTCATCATGGTTACTCAAGGAAGTTGCCCCTGGTCAAAAAGCCAGAGCCAGCTCTGGTGTCAGAAAGGTCAATGGGTTGGCAAAGCTAAGTCTGGCCCTGCAGTGTAGATGCTCACTCACTTTCTCCATTGTCCTGAATCAGGCTGCTGTGGGGTGTCAGCCATCTTATCTTTTGTTATCTATCTGTCAATGACAGGGTGGCTTGCTGGGTTTCAACTATCCACCCTGGAAACCACTTCTTTATCATTTACTGGGGAACAGCAAGGAAGCTACAACCTAGACCTAGAACTCTAGTTCAACAGGACAAATTTATAACATTTTTCCTATCTTGGCAGACATCACCAATTCATCCCAGCTCCGCTAAGCTCAGGCATGTTGATAGTATACTTTCTAACATGGCACCCAAACAGCCACTACCAATAGATCAAAGATAAAACATTTTCATATGAGACTCTTAAGTCAGAAACAAAGAAAGGAGAAGGACTAGCTTTGAAAAGTATCCAGTAGAATGATTTGATTTAAATGGTGCCCTCAAGGAAAATAATAGAGAAGAGCAGGGCTGTGGGGCTATAACAAAAAGTGATATCCCCCCAAAAAAGAAATAACCCCCAAAAGGTTATTTCCTAGGATGTAAGAGATGACCGAGTCACTATACATTATCAAGTAATGGTTCCTAAGGTTATAGACAGTTAATCATAGTGATCCACTGTCCACCAATCAGACAAGCAGAGTGGGAAAAGATTGGTAGATAGCTGCAACTAAAGGGCTGAGGTCAGAAGCAGGGGAGAATTTTCAGAATAGTTGATAGGGTTATCAGCACTTAGAATGGGCCATGGAGGGAAACAAGAATTTTTTCTGAGATTCTTTATGAGCTTGGACTCTCTCTACAATTATCATAAGATCTGGCCTTTCATATATATCTGCTGAATCACATTGGTCGAGTACTTAAAAAGAAAAAAAAAAAAAAAAACAGCTCATCTTTGAGTATAGTCTATGTGCCAGGGACTCTGCTAAGTGTCATACACATATTATTCTACATACCCTCAGAACAACCTAAGAGGGTTCTATTTATTATTATCCACTGCACTGATGTGGAATCTGAGGTTAAGAGGTTATGTGGTTTACCAGCCACTAGGAATATGCCACTCTTGGCATTTGAATTCAGGCCCCCAAAGAATTTCTTCTCAATCAATTAGGACAGGTTCCTACAGACCCAGATTGGGGGAGGGGGGAGGGTGTGCTAAGATTTAGCCTGCAAAGAGCAGAAAGACAAAACAGCCCCTCTGAGCCCTTCAGGAACCCATATGCTTTCCCTTAGTGGTTGTCCTGGTTGAGGAGTGCCTTCTACCTAACGGGACACTTCTGTGTCCTTAACAACCAACTTTAAAAGGAAAGCTCCTCCTTCCAAAATTTCTTCCTTGGAGCAAGTAGGACCACAGGGAGCAAGGGTAGCCACTGGCCAGCCGGCAGTTCTGGGCTTGGAGATGCAGGATCAGCCAGCTGCCCACAGACTCTTCCCATGCTCCTGTCCTAGAGGCCCACTAAGTGCAGAGCTCCTTAAAGCTCTCCCCAAAGACCAAAGGCAAACACCAAGTATCTTTTGGGGGAAGGGTGCTGAAGATTGAACCCAGGATTTTTCAACTGAATTACATACCCATACCTTCCTTCCTTTCTTTTTCTTTCCTTTCCTTTCCTTTCCTTTCCTTTCCTTTCCTTTCCTTTCCTTTCCTTTCCTTTCCTTTCCTTTTTTTCCTGTCTTTCAGACAAAGTTTGGCTAAGTTGACCAGGATAGGCTCAATTTCCAGTCCCCCTGCTTCAACATCCTAATGTGCTGGGACTATAGGCACACAACGGCGCATCCAGCTAGCTTCATCAATTTATTTCTCCTTCATCTGTGCTAAAATCCAAAATATACAGGTGCCCATAAGAAAGCTGACAACCTCCAAGTGCTAATGTGCCATCATGCAGCTAGCTCTGTCTCCCTACTCCCTTGATCTAAATAAAAGGCTTGTAGACTTTTTAAGAGGCTAAAAATCTACCCTTGGTAAAATACCTACCCCGCTGGAATCTCTTTCAGTGCAGGGGGTCTGCATGATACAAAACATAGGCAAATAGAGAGGGGATTTAGTTAAGTTACAAGAGATGGTGACAGCAGGGAGTGAATGGCTTTCTTTTTGGAAATTCAGAAGAATGTAATTGAGGATGCAGTGAAACAGGATTTGCAAAAGGTTACACCAGGAATTTAATTAGCCCAGATAAACAATGTTCTCTCCAGTTCTTAAGAGCTGTGCGGACAGAACTGAAGCGTCACTGTCTACTCTTGTCACGTAATTGCCATTGCAATTGAAAAGTTTTTGTACATGTCTAACCTGAAGCTTTTTATAGCTCCAGCTTTAGCTCTTTTCCTTCTGACAAAGTGTCTTAGCTGTTTTTAGGAGGAAAGAGGAAGGAGGGGTGAAGGGTCAATCAGAAAGAGTTGTGAAGAATCTACCCTAGAAGGGAAGAAAAGCAGCGTTTCTGGTTTGGAAGAATTTATCCTACAGAAATGCACAAAAATGCCTAATGAGGGGCTGGCAAGATAGCTTAACAGACTAAAGCACCTGCGGCTCAATCCCTGGCACCACATACTGTGCCAGCCCTGACCCCAGGGCAGGCTGAGCTGGCCAGAGTTCAGGCATAGGGGCACATGCTGGGGAGGCTGAAAACAGGAGAATCACTATTAGTCCAGGCTGTGTAGTGAGATCCTGAAACAACCAAACACATTTAAGAAATGCTTAATGGAGTTCTAGAGTACCCCTTTGATAGTAATATGGCTACTACTAGTACTACTACTACCACCACCACTACTATTACCAAGAAGACAATAATCATAATAGTAATAGCAATAATGTTTCTAGTGATAGAATATTTCCTAAATTTCTGTGCATTTTTTATCTTTATCTTTTAGTAGTACATATTTGCAGTATGCAACGATTACATTCTTAATGAGGAGTTAGATCATGTGCACAACACATCTTAATTCTTTTAAATGTCCTTCCACTCGGGCACCCTCCTCCCTCCCTCCTTCTCTTGGTCCCCTTCGCTTTTGAAAAAGATCTGTCTCTAAGCGGGGCGTGGTGGCTCATGCCTGTAATCCCAGCACTCGGGAGGCTGAGGCAGGAGGATTGGTGCGAGTTCAAGACCAGCCTGGGCTACAAAAGTGAGCTCAAGGCCAGCCTCAACTGCATAGCGAGACCCTGTCTCAAAAAGACAAAAAAAAAAAAAGAAAAAGATCTGTCTCCCTATGTCCCATATCTATCTTGAATTTTGATCTTTATATTTTGCATTTTTCATTGAAGACAAAACATGCAACATTTAAACATGTGTCTGATTTATTTCACTTAAGATAATAGTCCATTTTCCTCCAAAGAGGTCAATTTTTTAGTGCCTCTCTATGGCAGAGGAGCGCTCATCCTGTGTAAGTATTACATTTTCTTTACCCGTTCATCTATTGCTGGACACACCTATGATCTATCTGTAACTGAAGAACTTAAGGTTTCTACAATACGATGCCATCTAGTCCCATCTGTGGTAGTGATCATTATTACTAATCATGTAAATATTTAGGAAGTCAAGCATGCTGGAGAGAAAAACATCAAATGGTTCAGATATGTCTGTTCTGATTATCTTCTGCAGCATGAAAAACCACTCAAAACTCAGAGACTAAAGCAACAGTTTGTGGTTGTGTGTCACAGATCAGGAGCTGACTAGGGTCCTCTGGCTGAGCTGGGATTTGGCCTCCTGAAGCTGTTCCCAGGAAGTAGCTAGGACTGCCACCACCAAGGCTTCATGGAGTGGGGGTCCACAGTGACAGCTCCTTCCCATGACTGATAGTCAAAGTCACATTTGGTTACCAGCTTAACTGAACGTGGCAACTAGGGTACCTACACATGCTCTCTCCTGGGGGGTGGGTGCCTTCCAAGGAGTGGCCCAAGACCAAGTATTTCAAAGCTCCACTTATGACCTCGGGGCCAGGCAGCATCCCGTTTGCTGTAGTCTGTTGCTAAAAAGTCACAGCACCAACTGCAACATAAAGCATGGTGGCTCTGTATATAAGGCACACAGACATGGATTCCAACAGGTAGGCATCACTGGGGCGCATGTTTAAAGCTCACTGTCCCATTGTCTCTGGAAGATGAGGCAGACTTTCTCCTTCTAATTTCCAATATAGTACTTAAGTGCATAATTTCAAGAGACAGAAAATGTTTTTATGTTCTATCTCACAACGCACTGGTTGTGTAACCTCATACAAGTGACTTAGCCTCTCTGAATAAGTGGTATCAATCTTAAGTGAGATAATGTATAAGATCATTTGAAGTGTCCTGAGCATATTAAATGTTCCATAAAGACAACCTAATTCTGCTATTATTACACACTGAAATAATTTTCAATTCATTTCAAGCCCATGTTACTTTTACAATAAAATAATAATTTTCAAAGCCAAAAAAGAAAATAGAGCTATGATAAAAACTCACAATCCTCAGTCTGTTCTCTGTCTCATGGTCCAGTTGCTTCCTCTAAGAAACCTGCAAGGGCCCCTTAGTCCTCGGAGATGCAGAACACAGTCCTGCAGACCTTGGCTGTCTCTCTGGAGCAGACCATCGATGGTGTGGTCTGACAACCAGCCTGTGTGATTCTTCGGCCACTCCCCAAATCCTCTCAGGGTAGAGCACAGCAAGGTGCAAAATACAACAAACAAATTCCCCTAAGAATATAACTGAGAAGCTTTGCAATCACAAAACATGGACTTTCTATTACCTGACAGCTTAAACTTGTCTCATGACACCAGTGACAGAAAGGATCTGCTGTTTAGAAGCATTGACATTCTGATTCGAGGCTCACTGGGGCTGGCTTGGGTGGGATTGGCTGGATTTCTTCTAGCAGAGCCCCTGGGCCAATTGTTGGAGAGAAAAGCTGTGAAATGCAATTTCAGGCAGCAATAGTTTGGGTTTCTTAGCTTGCTCTCCCTTTATAAATACACACAGACCCTGTCAACACTGCCCTTTCTCTTTGGGGAAAAAAGTGCCAGTGTGGAAAAGAAAAGTTTCATTTTGTTTTGTTTATGTGGGGAGTTATAGCAAGTGTCAAATCTTAGGAGTTAAAATCTCTGCCATCTCATTTCTTTTCTGAAGAATCAACACATAGGCTTCAGCCATTCCCCTCTGGCTCTCTCCAGCCTAAAGCTCTCTCTCCCACCCCAGGACACCAGAAGTGATCTCTATTTTGTTTTGGACATCTATCTGCACAAAGGAAACTCTTGGTGTCTGTGAGTTAGTTTCTCAAGAGAGACAATTGCTAGAAACCTCAGGAAATCTTAAATATGAATCCTTGGCATTTCCATTTGGGGTTGATAACTTGCCTGACTGAAAGCATTAATTAGGTGGGCCTTGAATATTTTTGAAGAATTGCAATATGGTGAATTTTTTTTTTTTTTTTTTTTTGTCTTTTTGAGACAGGGTCTCACTATGCAGGTCAGGGTGGCCTTGAGCTCACTTTTGTAGCCCAGGCTGGTCTCAAACTCACACGGATCCTCCTGCCTCAGCCTCCTGAGTGCTGGGATTATAGGCGTGCGCCACCATGCCAGGCGAAATTATGGTGAATTTTTAGCAACACATTTGAAACAGGGTTCATACGGGGAGGAAGACAGAGCAGTAATCACTCTCTGCAGAACACATAGCATTTTTCTGGGAAGACCTCTAATTTTAGCCCTTTCTATCTCTTGATAAGTTTTGGGGCAGGCACATAAGAGGAAATGTAGACTTTGCTTCACAGAAAGAACAAAATAGGGTCTGACCAGGGGTGGTACCTCTTAAGTCTAAAGCATGAGAATCACTTTTCTGTAGCTGAGAACCCCTGCCTATGACCAAAAACAAACAACAGTAGCAAAGAGTTGGAATCACTACCTGGCTCCCTCACTTGCCTACTTTATGATTTAGGGCAAATTAGATAAAAACACACAGCATTTCCCACATGTAAAATTGGGAGGATTCCGTTCCTTTTCATCCTGTGAACATAGTGAGCTCATTACCACCCCAAGACCTCTGCACTTGCCCTTTCCACTTCTTGTAGAGTCCTCCCCATCATGGCAGATCCATTCCCCTTCCCCAGGATTTAACCTAGCTGTTGATGTACAATCTAAAGAAATCCTTCCCCATCAAACAGGCTCCTGCCTGGATTTGATTCTTTATGTGGTTATCAGAAATTCTCTGTGCATTTGTGTATGTATTCATTTTGTCCTCCAAAACCCTCATTACCAAAAAGAATTTGTCCAATTTTCTACTCCCAGTGTCTCTAATGATGCTTTGTGCAGTGCCTGGGATAGATAATGCCCAACTAATATTTGCTGAAGGAATGGATTCTCATTCTCATCCTGGATGAATGAACTCTCAGAGTACTTATTGTGTGCCAACCCATTTGCAAAAAATTATCTCAATTTTTGTCTCATTCAAAATAACCTTAATAGATAGTCACTCTTATTACTCCCATTTTATAAAGAAAACTGAGACATAGAAAGACTGAATAAACTTGTCCAAAAGCAAAGAACAAGCAAGTAGTAGAGCCAGAGCAAAGTCCAGCCAGCCCCAGACTTCACACTTGGTGCCTGGACTTGCATACAGTTGGCACAACAGAGAGCTTCAGAGCCAATTTTCCAGTCTCATTTCCAGGAAGCCACAACTGCACTTGATAAGATCTGACACAATTTTCCAGTCTCATTTCCAGGAAGCCACAACTGCACTTGATAAGATCTGACACAAGAGGGACTGAACACCAGACATCAGCCCAAACCCTCGTTGGAAAGCTTCGTCTTTGCCCTATCAACTCAGATCAGAAACTCTGCTCTCACTATGTAGGATGTTCAACTCTTCATACATAGCCACTTACATGCCATTCCTTTATGCCTTTAGTAGAGATGTCAGATATCCCCAACACCAATTGCATCCACCTTCAGCCCATGCACATATCTTTGCCCACAAAAGTTAGAAGTTAAATACTTTCTTAGAGGATTTCGGGATGAATAACACATTTTGAAATGCTTTTTAACAGAATGTAGCAACACCTTTTAATAAAAAAGAACCAATAAATGCAAAAGTGCTTACAGAGCAAATAGAAATCAATATAAATGTCCCTTGCCTTAATAAACCTAGTACTTCCACACTTTTCATCTCAGGGCCTTTGCACCTGCTGTTATTTCCTTTGCTGAAAACATTCCAGCCCACTCCTTTTGCCTGTTTACTTGTCCTCAGCTTCAACTTGAGCCTAACTCCCTCCCTAACATTATTATGGCTTGAGGTTGTGCTTTACATCTTCAGTTCTTCTGTCAGAGTGCTGCTTCCCTAGTATACTATAAGCTCTAAGAAGGCAGGATTGACAATGCTTGTTTGGTTCCCTGTCTCTTCCCAGGGTACAGATCCAAGTAAGTAACCAAAAACATTCTTGAATGCATAAGTAAACTTTAGATGTCAGTTTTATAAATTCCCAATGTGACCACAATATATACTGGAGGTTTAAATTTTTTAAATGTTATGACAGGACCAGGAAGATAGCTCTCCTAAGTTCAAGGTTCTGAGTTCAACCTCCGGTACACACACAAAAAAAGTGTTATTACAGTGTGAAGCACATTGACACTAAATCCCTTCAAAATACTCTCCTTCACTTAAAATACACCTATTCCATCACTCTTGCTATTTTCTAAGCGTCCATGAGCTCCTCTCTCATGGATCTTCTCTCTTATACAGCATCACCAAGAGCATGGTGAATGTCACTGTTGCGTGACATTCAGTGAAAGGCAGAGTAATAAAAGCATGACAATGTGTCCACATCCACCTTATTCGCCAGATCTGGCACTATGTGGCTTTTGACTCCAAAGTCAAAATGGTTAGGAAAGGCAAATGTTGTTGATTAATTCAAGACATCAAGGCAGCCCCAGTAGTTCAACTAAAGACACTCATAAAAGAGGACTTCCAGAACAGCTTCAGAAAGAAGAAAGAGCAAGATGAGTGTATTTGAAGTAAGAGATACACTGGGGGATTAATGGCCTTGTTTTCTACTGTAATAAATTTTAAGAATGTGGATATCATAGTTTTCTGTCATACATCATATTCTACAGTGAGTGGAAATGAATAGAACCATTTTACCATTAATTCTCCATAGCTAAGAAAGGTGAAAACACACGAACCATAACAAATACATTTCTATATATAGACTGCCCCACAGAACTCTGGAGAATCATTTTGTGATTATTAATTATAGGGGTCCAAAATAAAATCTTGGAAGCAATTTAAATGTACTCTATGCATGCAGTTTATGTAATAAATTATACATAATTTATATATAATTGAAATTCATATAGTTATAGAGTACTATATGGTCATTAAAATGAATAAACTAGATGCATATGTCAAAATAACTACTAGGTCTCAAAGAAACAATGTTAAATGACAAGAGAAACATTTGGAACAGTGGGCACTTCTTTTTTTTTTTTTTTTTTTTTTTTTTTTTTTTTTTTTTTTTTTTTTTTTTTGTCTTTTTGAGACAAGGTCTTGCTATGTAGTTCAGTTCACTTTTGTAGCCCAGGTTGGTCTCGAACTTCTACCAATCCTCCTGCCTGAGCCTCCCAAGTCCTGGGATCAGTGGACACCTTAAGGACAGTAGGAGTACACAAAAGTGGCCCCAGACAGCCCATAGTCCACAGCTTCTAGTCACCTCTGTGGATAGAGAAGAGGGGAAAAGCAAAAAGAATGCAAATGGTCCTGTTTCGGGGGGTTCCAACTCTATATAGAGTGTTATTCCTTATTAAAAACAGCTCAAGCAAATCTAGCAAAGTGCTTCAATTTGTTTACTCTGAATGATGAATGCATCAGGTATGTGGGTGTGTTTATGACAGACATGCTTGTATGTGAACTACTGTGTAATATTTAAGCCAATACTGAAACAGGTACCAGGAAGTGGAGGGGGTAGGATGGGAGAAAGATGCAATTCTAGTTTGGCACCAGGTCTCAGACAAAGGACTTGTGCTCTCTGAGACCCCCGTTGTAAAGCAACATTAACAAGGTCCCAAAGTTCAAGGTTGCTTGTGAGAATGACTAAGGATTAACAGGTACAATAACTTCCAAATAATATCTACTGGCCTTCCGATTTTGGGTGAAGCTAAGTGAATTTCTGGGGAGACACTTGATTTAAAAGTGATCAGGAACTGTGTGAATACATTTTTAACTCAAATTTGGCCTGAGAAAAAGAATATATTACTACTCTTTGTGTAAAAAAAAAATTGTCTGTGTACACACATGACATGAAGACATATATCCACATAGATTATTTATTGACTGTGATTGCTCTGAGACAAACACAGAGAAAAAAACAATATGAATGGTACTGTTTCAGGAGGATTCAACTGTATCTATAAAAAACTAAAGAAAGGGCTGGCCAAATAGCTCAGTGGATTAAAGCACCTGCAAGCAGGCACAGGGGCCAGAGGTTCAATACCCAGGCTTGCCATGTGGCCCCATCCCTAGGGGATGCTGAGACAGCAATTGAGACTGGGCATGGTGGTGCACACCTGTAACCTCAGCTCTTTAGAGGCTGTAAACAGGTGGATCACTGTAAGTCCAATCTAGTAGTGAGAACCTGTACACCCTGTAGACCCCTCCCTAAAATACAAAAATAAGTTAATTAATTAATTAAAATAATAAAAAAAGAAAGCTGGAGGGATACTTCAATGGTCTAAACACCTGCCTGGTAAGTGCAAGGACCCAGTTTGATCCCCAGTGCCACATGCCGTACTGGTCCTGGAACCACAGGTGTACCATGCCGGTCACCAAAATCAGGTATGGTGAAACATGCCTATAATCCCAATGCTGGGGAAACTGAGGCAGGAGGCTCACTAGGGGTCCAAACTGCATAGTGAGGCCTATACCAAACAAACAAACAAACAAACAGAATTTGAAAGAGCTAAAGCAAATCTAGCATAACATTCAAATGTGTTTAATCTGAGTGATGAATGCACTAGGGCCCTCTTGAAAGTCAGATGTTTGGGAAACAAGGGGGGGAGAGAAATCTACATTTTTCTGCTCGTATTTCTAATTTTGCACCATGCTTGCAGATTACCTAGTCCAGACATCAGTCTAATTCATTTTTAAATTAATCTGAAAGTCATGATCACCTCTTCCTCAATTCTAAATCCACTTTAAAAGGAAAGGCTTAACAATCTAAGTTCTAAACAGATTCTTGAAGTTACATAGCCTAGACACCTCTCTGAAACCATGCAGTAGGACAAAGCCCCTCAGTCTCATATTCTTCACATAGCCAGGCCAAAAGCAGAGGATGGCATCAGGGATCCAGAATTCAGGTTTGGTTTCTGTCATCATGACTTTGAACTGTGTGACACTAAGCAAGTCCCTTACATTCTTGGAGCTTGATTTTGTTTCTCAAGTTGTGTGGGAACAAATAAACCATTTAAAAATTATGAGGTGTGATCTGTAATGAACAGGATGTCCCTCAAAAACAAGGATTCCATCCTTTGACCTACATGAGAGTGCCCTGATACAAGGCACCCTTCTTGATGTGAACAACAAAGTCATCTTCGCTTCAGAGATAAACCCAGTTCTTTTCTCTTCCACAGCAAATATCTTGACAGTGATCATCCTCTCCCAGCTTGTGGCTAGAAGACAGAAGTCCTCCTACAACTATCTCTTGGCACTTGCTGCTGCTGACATCCTGGTCCTCTTTTTCATTGTGTTTGTGGACTTCCTACTGGAAGATTTCATCCTGAACATGCAGATGCCTCCAGTTCCTGACAAGATCATAGAGGTGCTGGAGTTCTCATCTATCCACACCTCCATTTGGATCACGGTCCCCTTAACCATTGACAGGTATATTGCTGTCTGCCACCCTCTCAAATACCACACAGTTTCCTACCCAGCCCGCACCCGGAAGGTGATTGTCGGTGTTTACATCACCTGCTTCCTAACCAGCATCCCCTACTACTGGTGGCCCAACATCTGGACTGAAGACTACATCAGCACCTCTCTGCATCATGTCCTGGTCTGGATCCACTGCTTCACAGTGTATTTGGTGCCCTGTTCTATCTTCTTCATATTGAACTCTATCATTGTATACAAGCTTAAGAGGAAGAGCAACTTCCGGCTCCGGGGTTACTCCACAGGCAAAACTACTGCTATCTTGTTCACCATCACTTCTATCTTTGCCACTCTTTGGGCACCCCGCATCATTATGATCCTCTATCACCTCTATGGGGCACCTATCCAGAACCGCTGGCTGCTGCACATTATGTCTGATGTTGCCAACATGCTAGCCCTTCTGAACACGGCCATCAACTTTTTCCTCTACTGTTTCATCAGTAAGCGGTTCCGCACCATGGCAGCTGCCACACTCAAGGCCTTCTTCAAGTGCCAGAAGCAGCCTGTACAGTTCTACACCAATCACAACTTTTCCATAACAAGTAGCCCCTGGATCTCACCAGCAAATTCACACTGTATCAAGATGCTGGTGTATCAGTATGACAAAAACGGGAAACCTATAAAGGTATCCCCTTGACCCCATGGGTTGGGCACCTAGTGCCTCTGTATTATTCATTTCCAGATGGGAAGGTGTCCCATCCTGTGGCTGAACAGGTCTTTTTAAGAGTGCTCACTTCATTTCCTATCTTCACAGATTGAGCAACTCTCAGATGGTAGATGACAAAAACAGAAGAGAAAAAAGGAAAGCATGAGTCTTGTTTTATTTATGTATTCCTTTTCACAAAATCATGCTGACAACAAAAGTTCCTACCAGTTGGAAGATGCTGTTGAGGGTCATAAGTGTCATCATCCTAGGACCAGTAAGCGCACACAATAGAGGAATTGTCTGTGACTTAGCATGGGCCCATCCACAGTGACTGGGACCTGCTCATTTATGGGATACTCAAAGTCACAGTAGTACATAGCTGAAGCCACACTCTTCTTCCAAGAGCTGATGTAATCTATTGCTTCCCTGTGCCATTTCCAACACCTAACAATACTGACTGATCAGGGATTTTTCCAAGGTGCCCTTTGTCCCAGAAGGAGCTGTGGCCTTGAAGTGGCCCTGGCACCCCTGGATAAAGAATGACATAATGTGGAAAGGGGGAGTATTGAATCTTACCAAAACTTTGGCTAGAGCTTCTCTGGGGAGGCTCCATACCGACATAACTATGACTCTTAGGTCTAAAGTGTGGTCTTCTATTTGCCATAATATGTAGATTTTATCCGCCTCCTCCAAATTGAAGACCCTGCCTAGTGCATGGGAAGAAAGGAGGAATTCTTGAGCCCAGAAAAACAAAAAAATTGAGCCCACTCTTGCCATTGTTTCAACTCATCTCGTGTGGCTGTATACAATCCCCATATTCAAAATTGCTTCTTAATGTGACACCACACAGCCTCCTAGTTTTAGGTGTACACTTGCTAGCCTTGCCTCCTTGCTTGCTGAAGTCCTTTGCTTTATTCAAAGTGACTTCCTAACCAAAAGTAATATTCAAGGGTCAGGAACATTAATTCTGGATATGGAAGGATACATTCTCAATTCCTGTGCACAGACCAGCTGACATTGCTGTGAGACCACAAATGCAGACACAAGTGACATGGAAAGTGGTGGGTGGCGCCCCATTTGTCCACCTGTTCTGTGACACACATGGCACAGAAAACAAGTGCCATTTCTCAGCGAGGCTGTTTAATCCAGATCCTTTGCAAAATGATAAAATATAAATGTTTTTCTTCTCTGCTTTAGCTGACAGGGGAAGTTCAAAGACAAGAAAAGTTTGAGCCACAGTGGCTTCCCTGTGGCTTTCCACTCATGTGTACACAGCTTTACACATGTATATTTGATTCTATGAGATCCTTCTGTATCTAGTGATGTGTTTTAAAAGGGATGTCTGGATGCAGTTCCTTTTATTTTGCATTTTAAAAATTTATTTTCTGGAATCTCAGTATTCAAACTCAACCCTGTATTGGAAGAAATATTCCAAGCTGAGTTTGGTGTTGCACGTTATTTTTTGGGCCCAGTGAAAAGCAGACAGTCCACCTGAGCCATGTGTTTCCTTAAGCTTGATTTTTACTGCATTTTGTCCATAAACTGGAAGATATATCTTTAACCTTTTCATGAGAGTTTGTAATAAGTGAATGGGGGAAAAAAAAAAAGACCTCAGAGCAGCACAAATCCTAAATTTTATCTGGTATTTATTCAATATAATTCTGAGCTCTATGCATCCTTAATACCCTAACTCCTACTTGATTTAAATGATTGCAGTCAAAGGTTAGATTCTAAAGTTATTGTGAAAAAAGGAATACTGATAGAGCCAAAGCTATCTGTGTAGTCTTCAGTAAAGAGCCATGCTGGTGATAACTATCCCTATAAAAACCTAAGATAGCTAAGTTTGTCTCTAGCATTAGAACAGATTTCTAGTTATTTTGCTGAAGATAAGACTCACTGGATCTGAGTTTGAGGACTACATTGCATTGATTCTAATGTGTCCGAGGATGTCAGGACTCCCCTGGTATAGCAAGATGCTTCCACTAAAAGATGAGCACCAAAGTTGTTCAACTGAGGGCCGGAGATTCCCCCTGCCTGTCTGACTTGATCACTGAGGGAAGTGACAAGCTGAGTCCCCTGCATCCCTTAAACTGTATCTCTTGGTCTCTTTTTTGCCAAGCATGTGTGTTCATTAACTGTGTGTATGGTGTGACTCCACCTCACCCCCTTATGAATGATAATTGACCAAAGGCTACCTATATATATGTTTATTTATTTATAAAACATATAGCTCTAAATAATGCTAGTATGAGCTATATATGAATGATTCTGAGTGCAATATCTATCAATGTTAAGCAATTGCTTTCTGAGGACATACATTAAGAAGGAAAATAAGCCTGTGAATCTTAACACTCTCTATTCCATAATTTTTCTTGGGTGTAAATTTAATTGTTGGTTTTTAAACACTGAGTGTACATTGGGACTGTTTGTCTCAGATATTCATTTGTTACTTCTCTTGACTGTAGTGGTTCTAGTTATGGTCATGGTCTCTTTCTCCTTTTGACTCACTTTTGCTAAATAATATTTTGAAGTTTTTCAATCTTGAAAGAACTCTGGTGAGTTGCTATCTTCTGTTGAAAAGGCATGTGAATGCCTATAAGGTTTCACTGATTCTCATGTCTTAAAATTATTTGAAGTCATCGAAGTATTTCTCAATATCTTATTTATGTATGGTACTTATCATGGACAATAATGCAAAGCGTTTTCTTTTTCACTTTAAGACATCTGGAAGTCTTTTCTTTCAGACCAGTTTTGGAAACAAAGCCTTGAATTTTGAAGCCTGTTGTGTAAACGGCTGCTATTGAGAGCATCCCAGTCGTTGCCTTCTCCTGGGTTTCTGTGATGCCTCCTTCAAAGACTGTTAACTAGCATCTCCTTTGCCAGACAAAGGACAGTGCTGTGATGCCGCTCACATACATGCTATGTTTTGTTACTGAGCAACTCTGAGTCTGAAATGTGCTATGGGAAAGGAAGAAAAGAGGGTGACAGACAGATAATAAAAGACAGACTGTAGGAAGGCATGTACTTCCGTTTTGCAAACACCTGTATTGGAAAAGATTACTTTGCACAGTTGGTGCCCACTATTCCAGCAGGAGGCGCTTATCCAAAGTGAATAAAAGACTGATTGTTGGCTATTTCTGCGCAAAAGGTGGAATAGAAGGTCACCATAGAAAAATAGTAAATGTCCATTTTTTCTTAATTAGACAATATATTGTGTTTGGACTTATTTGTATTATAATAAATTCTAAAATGGTGCAAACTTGGTGTTTGTTACTTGAGTATATGTTCAAAAATTGCAGAATGCTGACTTTCATTCATACTAACTGTATAGGTATGGAGCACAATATGATGTTTTGGTGTATTAAGTGTGGAATGATTAAAACAAAACAGTTAATATTCTACACCTGACATATATTGTGATAAGACACTGGAAATGTATTTCCTTGGTTACTTTGAAATATGCAGCATTATGGATTATTGTCAGACTACTGTGCAAAACATTTCAAATCTTATTCTTCTTGTGCACCTGAAACTTCACCCATTTCCCCAGGCCCCTGATCACTGTTGTACTATTCTCTACTTCTGTGCGTCCAACTTTTCTACATACAAGTAAGATCACATGATATTTGTCTCTCTGACTTATTTTTACTTACTATAATGTCCTCCAAGTTATAGAAACCTAACTAAAGCTTCTGAATGGTCATCTGATTTATACATTGTGCTAGAAGCTAGAACAAACCAGAGATTCCACCTGCCAGGTATAGTTCAGAATCTAAGGCCAATGAACTCTGCTTCCTATAAGAGTTCAGAATTGAACTCTTTAAATTGGGTCATTTATCAGGTATAAATCTGAATTCTATTCTTATTATATCCTCTATATATCTTTGAGACAATGGTGGTTGTAAACATGATTGGAAATTTAGCATAATAACTAAGAGCTTGGAGTTTGGTGTTAGCCATGTGTGAATGTCTCAGCTCCACTCATTGTAAGTTATGTGGCCTTGAACAAGTCCTTGAAGATCACTGATGAGAATATCTAGAAACTGGTGCAATGCTTCATGTTTTTCAGCTGCCTACAAGGCAAATTCATGATTTTCTGATAAGATGCTGAAGATTTGGAGTTAGTCATTACACTTTGTAGGCTGGGTGACCTTGAGTAATATTCTGTCTCTCTGAGTCTCAATTTCTTCTCCATAAAATGGGACTAATCAAAGTTCCAGTAAAGACTTCTTGCAGCGCTTGTGAGAATCTTCTAAAACCTCCAGTTGCATGTCATTTTACAGGAGAGCATGCTAGGCTAAAACTAGTGAGTGGTTTTGTCCAGAATGGAGGTCAAGCCACTCAATGCTTCACCCTTCCCACTCTACCATTTTGCCTTCTCTGCAAGATTCTGAGTAGTCCTCCAAAGGATCACATTATTTTTATGCCCTTTTTCATGTTGGAAATATCGTACACTTTTGCAACTCTTCAAACTCAGGTCATCCAATCGTGACATACATTATAACAGCATTGTGACTAAAACACTCTGCCTGACCTACTCCTGTAAGGTAAAACATTTTTAATTGATTCTATCAGCTCTCAAACTTGCTGTGCATTTTCCCACACAAACCACCATCAGCTCTGACAGCCACCCACAAACTATTATCCAATCTATCTTTGCATCAGCTTGGAGAATGAAAGTGCCTTATAAGTTGAGGGTAAGTACATAAAAGCATGGAACTTTCTGAAAGGGTCACAAACAGAAGCTGTTAGTCATAACAACAACATCCTCATTAATTTTACTCAACAACTCCGGGAGGCAGGATAAAAGTGAGTTAATTGAGGTTGAGCTGTTAAATAATAATCCTTTTATAAATGTACTCAGCTAAATGTGATGAACCAAAGTCTTTGGAAGTGTGTGGGTAAGCTAAGTACTTGCCAGACACAACAAGCAAAAGAAGAGGCTCCTGTCTATAGGAATAAATAGATATTGTGAGTTTCCTGGATCTATACAGAGAATGTGTTACTGCTATGCCAAAAAAAAGATGAAGACTTTATGACTGTAAAAGGAGCAAATTAGGCCACAAGAAAGACAGATGTCTTCCCATAAACTTTCCACATGAAGCACTCTGTCTGAGGGACCCTGTTACCTACAGCATTATAGTAACACAATGATTCTGTCACCCGGAGATGGAACAAAAGGAGGTGAGACTTCATCAATAGTGTGGAGGATCTAGGTTAACCCAAAGAAGAAATCTCTATAATGATGTCTATTAACTCCAAAGGTTTGCCATGGGAGTTGTTAGATGGCAGATACTAATAAATATTTGTATATTAGAGTTTTAGAGAAAACCAAATCCCTCTCAGATAGTTTCAATGAAGCTTTAACCATGAAATACTTGACAGTGGTCTGTGCAAGAGCAAGGGCATCAACAAGAGTTGTTGGAGCCCCTACAAACTAGAAATAACAAGTGATGTTTCCTTCTCCAGCCATATGAAGCCATCAGAGGGGTAGGCTGCTGGAATTCAGTGAAGACTGCCTTGTTAGAAGAAGGACTTTCAAGCAAGATAGCTCCATACAGATATACATGCCAGAGATAAAGGCATTCCCATAGTCCAGGTTCCCTTTTATTTCCTGGGATACTACCTTGAGAACTTCCACTGGCTAAACTCAGAGATAAGTCAAGTAGGAACAGAGGGAAGTGGCACTGTCCTTAGTGCCCAGATCCCAAAGCACAAAACTAAGGAATAAGCTAACAACAAAATGAGACAGGAAGGAAGTGCAGAATAACCAGCAAAGGCTAGATCCCCATTGCAAGTCATTAGAATCATTAGAGAACCAGAGTAAGGCTTACAAATTATTTCATTCGATGTACCAAGATAAAAAGTTAAGGCACATGGTTATATAATCTATATGTTAGTAGGTGATCTCTCCTCATCCTCAGAATAACTTTTGAAGGATAGTGCCATTACGTCTACATTACAGATGAGAAAACTGGGCTTCATGGAAACTAAATTCAGCTCACTTGAGATCATAGCGAGTGACTGTGAGTTGCCTCTAAAAGCCACTTCAGTAGGCTACCTTGACATACATTTGTTCACAGCCTGCACTCTCTTCTCCTGAATTAGAAGCTTGGTCCCATTTGCCTTTTCATCATCCAAGGATGATATTCAAGCTAAAATCATCTTCTAATTCAACTCATGTGGAGTCAAAAAATATTAGGGAATAATGCTGTATGGTTCTATTTCATGATCCAATTTATGTGCTTGATGAAATCTAGCAGAATAGAATATCAGCCCTAAAGGTTTGTACATGAAATAATAAAGATTCTAGTACAAAAAAGGATATTTATTTCTAGAGCTGGCCAGATAGCTCAGCAGACTAAAGTGCCTACTTAGGCAGGTGCAGAGACTGGGGTTCAATGGCTGGCCTGCAGTGCTGGCCCCACCTCCAGGGCATGCTGAGATGGCAATTGAGTCTGGGTGTGGTAGCACACACCCGTGATCCCAGCTCTTGGGAGGCTTAAAACAGGAGAATCACTACCAGTCCAATCTGTGTAATGACACCCTGTAGACTCTGTACTAAATACATTTTAAAAAAAAGACTTGTATATTTTTAAAAGATTTCCTATATAGCCTTTGATAATACTTCCAATGTCATTATTTTGCAAATGTTTTCATACAATTTTCCAATTCAGGCACTGGCCCTGTAAAACAATAGCTTGTGATTCTGTCCAAGGTCCTGAAAACATTTGGCCATGGCTTTGTGGTTGTTTCCTCATAAATTTTTATTAATTGCTTTTATCCCATGGTTTCACATGTTAATGGTACTGTAATAAACTGACTTTAATATTAAACATTTCCTTATCATCCAAAGGCACCATAGTCCATTTCAGCAAATATAAAAATGTATACTTAGTACTTTGTACAATACTGATTTTTGGTCCAAACAAAACTAGAACAGAAAAGCCAATAAATTCAACTTTTAAGATACTCCAATTTAAAAAAAAATTTCAAATGGATTTAGACAACTTTGAATAATGAGATTTATGTGAGAGATAAGACTAAACAACAACAAAAGTCTAACACAAAATAAAATTTCAAGTTCACAGATTTATGTTATGCTAAAAACGTACAAAAACAAAACTATATTTATATGGAAGCTGTGTAATAAAATAATGAAAAAGGCAAGACAGGTGAAAGAAGAATAAAAGCATAGAAATAGCATATTATTATATGCAGAATGAACTAGATCTAACAAGTCCTTATCATGAACCAATTCTTTGATCAGGTTTTCTCTATCAGAAAATCTTAATGCACAACATACCCAACTCACTCACTTCACACATATACCAGCACACACTTGGCATAGTAATCATTCATTTCGCTTGGCTGGAGCAGCTGGAGCCTGGTTCTTAGCTGCAGCCTGGGCCTTTGGCTGGCAAGCCCTGCAACCCTTGGTAATGCAGGCTCAGATATGCTTCCCAAGTTTGGGGTAAGCAATATAGGCAAGTCGAGTAAGACTGTGGTTTACTCACTTTGGGATGATCTTGGGCTTGACCTCCTCAGGCTTGACAAGGGCCTTGATGGACTCAGCACATGTACTCATGGCTTTGGCATTGTTTGCTTGCATCTTCTTGAAGCCCTTTTTGTTGTGCTTCTTGGCAAAACACATGTTCTTAAGGAACTTGGGATCGACCCCCTTCAGAGACTCATATCTTTGTGACCGAGGTTTCTTGATGCCATTTCTGTGCCATTTTCAGGACTGCTTGTGCACGGTGTGGTTCTTGGACTTGGCCTTAACTGCATTGTAAACTGTGGCTGCCAACTGCCTGGAACTGGAAGAAGAAAAGAAAGCCTGCCTACCTACATCTTTAAAGAAAATGTTATATTAAACCATAAATGTGAAAGTAGCATGACCAAAGTCTGTCAGTAATGATCAATACATACTGTTGCTGAAACTAATTTCCAGTTTCTTTTGTTAAAGACAAAATACTACCACACTGATAATTTCTCCTTAATCTAATCATAAATATTGGTACCAAATTAGAAAGCAAAACTTTCACAATATCCTTAAATAATGAAAAGTCAAATCCTGTGTTATCTAAACTCTTCCAGTAGAAGCATTATGTTTTAGACAACATTGGTCTATTAAATAGGGAGGCCTTAACAGTTTCTTGTTTTAGCAACCTCCCTGCCTTAGTTGACCTTTAAACTTCCTTCAGGTTTTCTTAAAACTATGTCCAAGTCCTATGTATTCAGATATATTAAATGAGAATATCTAGAAATGGGCCTAAGTCACCAGAATTTTTTAAAATCATACCAAGTTAAGTTTTTCTGATCCAGTCAAGACTGAGAAACACTTGCCTTCTTACTAACACTTGGTCAACTACAAGAACTTGGAAATTAAAGTTCTCCCTAATAATCCATTAGTTGATCATTTTCACTAATTTAGGCTCCAAAATTGGTTGAGATTTCCCAGTTGCATACACTTCTCACTATTACAGCTTATGGGAGCTAACAAACTGTGCTCACCTATTCTCCACAGGGGATATCAACAGAAAGGGATTCAGCAAAAGGACCACCAGGTCCTTTTACAGTCCGTAAGCTGAATTACTATAAGGAAGGACTGGAGAACCTTCGTTGGACCCAAGATCAGTGGATTGCCTCCCCAACTAGTTTGGATCTTGGGCCATACACTCAGATGATCTGGGACTGAACAAGAAACAATGGTCTCAGATGGTTGCAAGTAGACTTTGTCTGCCATGTTAATCCATGATGCAAAAGACAGAAATGGGCCTCCAGAACATTCTTTAGAAGGCAGGCTTTATTCACAGTACAGCAAGTGATCTTATACACAAGATGGTCTCACAGTCAGGCCCTGTCCTGGGTCAGGCCAGCTTGGCAAATGAGAGAGCCGGTGATCTGATCATGTAGACGGAGTTACTACTAATTCTGCAAATCAGCCAAGACCTTTCTCCTTCATGGAGGGCAGAGCGGAAGAAGATGACCAAGAAAAAAATATCTCCCAAATACTTCAAAAAGAAGGAATTAGTAGTCCATGCATACGCCCACTGTCTTTGTTCCTCATGACATAGAGAATACTGCAAAAGGCTCAAGAAATTTCATAATCATCAAAGAAGCAGACATTTTGGTGTGTCATCTTGTCAAAACACCTAGACAAAAGGTAAGAAAAGGTTCTTCTGGTCCTCGTGGAACCATGCATCCTCATATTATGGCTGGGCTATTGAGTGCCTTCATAAACATACTCTATTTTTGAGGACAGAGAGCCTCAATATTTGTATATTCTTATTTCTAGCTCTTACCCAGTTCTCTGAAAGCTCAGACCTCACAAATAATTTTAACTGACTGATTAAAATAAAGATAACATAAAATAGTTTTAGGAGTGAGGAATGGCAGTACCCAAATCAAGTAATCTGAAGAATTGCATGTTCTGAATGTGGCAGGTTGGTGCTAAGAAAGTGTATGGGCCAGGCAGATTCTGGTCTGAATCCTGGCTTCACTATTCTCTGGCTATGACACTCTACAACTCACTTCCAGTCTCTGAGCTGCAGGTGTATCATCTGTGAAATAGGAATAGAATTATACTGACTTCAACAAAGTGAAGTAGAAATTAATCATTGTAGTTTAAAGAGTCTGGAAATTATAACTGCATTAACAGAGTGTATTATTATTTAGTTCCCTATAATGGGGATAAGAAGAACATTGTATATTCCAGGACTTCTCAGAGTAACTTAGTCTACTTTGGGCTGATAAAAAAATTAATTATACTTTATTCCAGTTCCCTCTCTTTTCCAAAGTAAGTAGGGAAATCATATCATTCATTTTCAGTCATCCACTGAAAGTCCGTGAAACAGACAGAGCATGAAGGATTAAAGAAAGAAGGTAGCCCATCCATCACTCTGCACTCAAGTTAAATGTCATGAAATGTGGTCCCCAGTGTCACCCTACTTTCTTACTATCAATAGTGTTGACTCACTGCTAATATTAGAAATAAAACTTCAACCTTCAAGATTAACTGGTGGCAGTTGCATAAAGGCCACTTCCCTCTCTCATTAGGGTTGCTATCATATTGCTCCAGTGATGACAGAAAGGAAATAGTCTTATTTGTGGGGCTCAGTATTGAAACAGGTAACCTGTCTCCCAGTATGTCAAGTATGTCTCTGAGGCTTGAAAAAGGATATAAATATTCCTCAGCTGGAGACAAGAGTTTCTTATTATAATAAATTCATCTTATAAATGTCTGATTTATAAGAGGTTACAAAGAAATAGCTCCCTGTTACTGTATGTGTTCTGTATGTATCTCATTGGGGCATGATGATGTGATCTGACACAGCTGTCCCAGCAAGGTCTACCTGAGAAAGGCTATAACCATGAGGGGAAAGGACAGGAGCTTCTCCGGAGGGTAAAGTCATCATAGCATCTGTTATCAGGTAAGTAAAAAGGAAATGGTTCTCAGAAGGCAGGAGACAGGGCCCAACTCCTCTATGTCTTGATTTGGGTAGTCTAGATATCTACATGAGTTGTGTGGTTTTGGTTTGGGGGCTTTGGTTTGTTGGTTTGTTTTTGCTGAGTGAAGTGCTGAAGATGAGAATTAGGCAAAAGACAAATGTCTAGGAGAGGTTATTTTTCCTAAAACCCCACAATTGTCACAAGGCTACTTGAAGACTGCATCTGACTCTTTTTAAAATTTGATTACCTCCTTAAGTTTCTGTGTGTTGATTTACTGCAAAATTCCCAGGCGTTTAACAAGGTTTTATTTTATTATTTCACCTAGACTTGATTAAACAGAAATTTTAAGTAATAGTATACCCCTAGCTAGAGCTGGAGGAGCCATAGAATTAGAAATTGTCCCCAAAGACAAAGTGATTCCAAATCTGAGTTAGATCCATACAGCTATCATTCTTTCCTCAACAAGAGATTCCTTTTGTAGCCACTCTTAGATTTAATGATTTTATCTCCTCAAGAGCAAGAGTATTATCTTACAGGGGCTTTAAATGTTTGAGTTAGACAATCCACATCAGCCTCCCCTAGTCCTTACACTTCAAAATTGACAAGATCCTTCAGGAAACCACTACTTCAAGTGGCTGGACAAGAGCCTAAAGAGATATGTTTCCTTTCCCCCTCTCTCATTCCTGGCTCCCTATAGCTCCCTATAGC
Organism: Myocastor coypus; assembly: GCA_004027025.1. Lineage (NCBI taxonomy): Eukaryota > Metazoa > Chordata > Mammalia > Rodentia > Myocastoridae > Myocastor > Myocastor coypus. The sequence continues at coordinate 5,616 of PVJA010019991.1, read as the reverse complement.
TCCAGGGTCAATGTCAAAACTTCCTCTACATGGAGAGAACTTCTGCTTCCAAATACCCTGTAAACTCTAGGAATTGTTTCAGTGGCAGATACTGGGAGGGAAGAATAAAGGAAGGTGCATGGGAACTTAAAAATTCTTCTAATTAGCAAAGCCTACTTCAGTCTATTAATGTTTAATTATTTCTTTCTCTATTTTAGAACAAAGAACAGTCCTTGTTCTCCATTTCAGAGTCCTCAGTAAATTTGCAAGGAGTTCTTAAATTATATCATTTTCTTCTCTAGCTGAAACAATTTTGATAACTCTCTTAAAGTTACTGTTTTAATCCAAATACTGCAATAATTCTTCAAATATACTCCAAATACCAATGCTAGACCTATGATTCACAGATCATTTCATTGCTTGTAACTTGTTTCTTTTTTTCTGCCTTTCTAAGCGAGATAAGAGACAGACAAAGCTTAATCAGGAGGAAAATAATTTAGGTTAACTTAGATGATTTTTAAAATATTATTAGCACATTTGCATTCATAATTTACAATCTTCTTGTGGAGTAATCACATGTACATATTACAGCCTGTTTTCTAAATTCCTTTCCCCTTCCCTCTCCTCTCCTTCCTCATCTGATTCCCCTACCATCTTTCCCATAATTACTGATATTACTTGTACAAGCACACATTATGGCACATATGTTTATACTAACCGGAGTTACTAGGCTAAGCATGGCTTATAAGATTTAAAATAATTGCAATAGATTCAGACATAGATTTTTCCATTTTTTCATTCATTTGATCAGATCCTTCAGGGACATGCTTGCATCAAACTAAGACCTGAAAGGTCAAAAACAGTTGCTGTGCATTTGCTGATATGGAATGGTCATGTCTCATCCTTTCTTTAAAACCATCCATACTTACAAAATTCATAATTCATTGGTTTTTTAGCACTAGTAGTACTTGTGCTGTAAATATTTACGAGCTTCCCTCTACTTCCCTACATACTCTTAAGACACAACTCTTTTGACATCTGCACTAGCATAATTTCAGCAGAATCACAGAAAACAAAAGAGAAGATAATAATTTATATATGGAGTTTTTCTTTTTAAATTCTACAAAATAAGAGTAAATTTGAAATGAGACTCACAAACTTAAACTATTGAACCCTTCTCAACACATTGAAAAGGCTCTGTTTCTCAAAAATGTGGTCTTTTTTATGTATCCTGACCGATCAACACAAGGTCTTGAGCTTTGAGCTGGTCCTGAACTGAACAGATCTTTTTTTTTTTTTTTTTTTTTTTTTTTTTTTTTTTTTTTTTTTTTTTTTTTTTTTTTTTTTTTTTTTTTTTTTTGGTATACTGGGGAATCAAACTCAGGATTTTACATTTGCTCAGCAGGCACTGACACTGCTGAGCTATAGCCAGCCCCTCCCCACATGATTATTTATTTTCATGAATTTAGTTTCTTTCAATTTTCACTTTTTAACGCTATGTAGCTTTCTGGTACTTGCTATATATTTTTACTTCCTTGAGTATATTAAAGACATACAACATATATTCCAAATTTATTAATTCCAAATGTGTAGAACTCCTTCTTTGTTTTTCTTGGGTTTTTCTAGTTATTTCTTACTTTATTGTGATTTTTATCTGTTTGAGAATTCACTTTCCTTTCTCTTTTCTTTTTTAATGTAAGGCTTATGTTTAAAATGAATTCTTCCAGAAAATGTTGCATTTCTTATGCCAAGAACCTGGGATATTAGCAATTTCAAATCTGTTTGAATAGTCACTTTTTATTGCATTTAATAAGCAATGACGATGTGACAATTTCAAAACATTTTAGTAGTACATTTCCAGTATTTGATACAATGCATATTGTTGTCCTCCTAGTAGTTATACAGAGCACAGGGTGTAGATGTGATAAATTTTCTAATCATTATTGGTACAAAAAATTTGTTCTCATTAAACTAAGAGAAAGTAGTTTTATACATAATCCAATGTTCCATAATTTCAGTGGGCTATTGGCAAAACTGGCAATGATGAAAGCTGTTGATTTAAGCCTTTTACAGCTCAGCATACGAATCTACCTTGATGTTTTATGCCTCGTGGTTAAACTTTTCTGCTGGGTGGTTAAGGGCAAGTTAAAGCAAGACCTGTATAACAAAGCATGAAACTTTCGTATCTCCCAGGGTCAGTCAAATCCCCTCAGGATTTACTTTGAAACCATGTACAGTGCTTTGTAGAACTGTTGTGGATGTCAGCCTTCTGGATGAATCACAGCCATTGCTTGACCAATTTGCTCTCTATGAAAGCCGAGAGAATGTTTTCTCTTAGGTGACTCTGCTTAGGTACACTGTATATTCTCAATTCCTTTCTTCTGTGGTCCCATAATCTCCTCGAACAGAAAATTTGGGAAACCACTGAGGTGATGCCTTTGCGATTTACCATGTATCATCTTAATGAGTCAATGGATTTTTCAAAGGCAATTTTATTTGTTCTCAATTTCACTTAACTTTAGAAACTAACCTCCATCAAAGCAAGACCATAAGTGTGCCTTACACATCATAGAGAATTTAAGTCAGAAATACTCATTTCCCTTTTAAAGATGATAAACAGGTTCTAAATGCTTATTTGTTCCCAACATCCTAAGAGAGTAGGCTTCCTTGATTGAGCTACTAACAGTTTCTTTGGTGAAAATGACAATGCTTCTTATGCTAATAGACTTGACATTTTACTTTTATATAATGGACATCGAACACCTTTTCTTGATTGTTTTTAAATACTTTGCAAAGAATTTTCAGGTAATTATCCAACTCAGAAAACAATGATTAGTGGGAGAAATCAATGATGTTTTTAAGGTGTTGCCAATTGAAGTAAATGAGTCAGCCTTGAGCTTGCAAAGGCCTTGAAGATGTGTTGTATTCAGAGCATGTAAAACTTCACTTGAGAGTTTTGAGAGAATTTGCTTAATGAACTTCTTGACGTAGAATTTTTGACAAAGTGATCCCTGACAACATAAAATATAGCTCCTTTGTAATCATTTAGTTTTCTTTGTACCATGCTCAGTGTTTCTAGTTGTTTCTTTCTCCCACAAAGTTGTTCCCACTCTGCCTCCCACCTCACACCCCCCTCACTTGACAGTCATTGATTTCACATTGATTTTTTAAAACTTCAACTGCAGCTGAAATAAAATTGTACTCATTGATTAAAATTTTGGAGATGACATAAAAAGCATTTTTGGCATGCTAGCTGAAAACTACTGGTTAAGCTGTTAATATAAATGTCATAGAAAGTAGAAATGCTTATTATGTAAGGCAGATAATGACACAGGGGAAGAGAGGTGATCACCACTGGTTAGGAAGGGAGTAGCCCTGTGCTCCGGATGCAGCCCTACCATTAACTGCTTGTGAAAAGTCACTAAAACTGCTCTTTTCATGTTATGAAACAAGGGGAGCTGAATCTGGATGCATCTATGTGTACACATAAATTTAATATCAGATCAGAACAACCTATAAATCCATGTTAAACTGATTTAAAAGGAAAAAGAAAAAGTTTCCAAGTAAAAGTAGTCATTTTTTGTTTGTTTGTGTTTTAGGGAAGGGTCTACAGCAGCGGTTATCAACCTGTGGGTCTCAACCCCGGCGGAGGTCGAATGACCAAAACATAGGGGTCGCCTAAAGCCATCAGAAAATGTTATTTATTTGGAATTGCTGTTATATTTAAACCCATGCTATGCCATGGTGAAATATTATTTATTAGTAATAAATATTTCTCAACATATAATTATTGTTTTTGTGATTAATCACTATTTTTAAATTATGTTTGATTTATAGTAATGAGAATACATAATGCATATCAGGTATTTACATTCCGAATCATAACTGTAGCAAAATTACAGTTTTTTTTTTTTTTACCTAAAAGAATTTTTATTCAGCTACAATTGCATGTCATAATAAACACATAGGAAAAACTCATAGTTCACAATTTGTTTGAAATTTTTATAGCACAGCACCACTCAAAATGGAACACATCCATTCTTTGCCCCTTCCTGACCTTGGTTACTAATCAACTAACAATAAGAATAAAGGTAGCATTGATTATTCAATATCAAGTAAATCAAACTATTTGGAGAAGGAACATGGCAATCTTAATAGTCACAAAGGACTACTATATCGCCCCCACCCCACATACACACATGCAGTAGGGTGTGGAGTGATTATTCGTTCTGGTATAAATATTTATTCAAATCCTTGGTATAACTTTTGTTATAGTTTGTGTCTAGTTGTCCACCACCCAAAGCCTCATGGAGTCATGGGGTGGGGACTTCAGGAGTTTGAGATTAACTCATAGTCCACTGGGATTATGGATGTGTGTACTTCCCCCAGCCTGGAGCAGAGAACCTGAATACAATCTAAGGGAGACAGACTTCCTCTCTTGGCATTTGTTGCTGCTACTCCTCCATTTGCTCTCATGCTCTTTGCTGCAGCCATGAAAGGATGCTCTCTGTCATGTGCCACCACTCTGCCTTGGAGCCAAGTGAATATGGACTGGAAACTCCAGTAACTGTGAGCTGAATAAACCTTTCCTTCCTTCATTTTGGGTATTTCTCCCAGCAATGAGAAAACACTAACTTAGACAACTATACACCAAGCCAACACTTCAACTGTCTCTTCAGAAGCATGTATGACTCTAAGATTGACTTAGGTCTTCTATGCTGTGCTTCTATATTTTAAATAGCAATGCAACTTAAAATTTTTGCAACTGGTTTGAAAATTTATAGTTACACTACATATATAATCTTGTAACTTCACTTTCAGTGTTAACGTTGAGTTTTTAATAGGCATATATGAACTTTTTTTGTTTTGTAAATATTTTCTGTTTCAATTTTTTATTGTTTAAATTTAACAATGGTTATATTACATATTTTCATCATCAGATCAGTTTATATTAATACATATAGGTATATAAGATTGATGAAACAATTAAACATTAACCTTTCTAAATCCACATTACTTTTTTTTTTCTTTTCCCCTTTCTTTTCTTTGAAAGTTGTCATATTGCATATTGTCCTCACAGTCATTCTACAGAGTACAGTGTGTGGGCATGACCCACCTTCCTATTGATGTTGCTCAGAAAAAAAAAAAAAAAGGAAAAGAATATACTTCTCTTTACACTAAGAGGAAGCAGATACATACACAGTCAAAGGTTTTGCAATTGCACTGGGCTACCAGTGAACCTTGTGATGTTGGAGGCTATTGACTCTAAGCTTCCTAAAGCTCATCTCACCAATCTAGCTCTGTGTTTCATGCATTGTACTTAAGGATTTTTTTTTCTTGCTGGGTGGTCAAGGGCAAGTCAAAGCAAGACCTGTATAACAAAACATTCTTTTTTTTTTTTTTTTTTTTTTTTTTTTTTTTTTTTTTTTTATATCTTCCAGGGTCAAATCCCCTCAGGATTAAGTTTGAGACCATAGACAGTACTTTGTAGAACTGTTGTTAGTGTCAGCCTTCGGGATGAGTCACAGCCATTGCTTGGCTATTTTGCTTTCTGTGAAAGCCTGAGAGAATGTTTTTCTCTGGGTGACTCTCCTTAGATGCACCACAGTTCATTCATCCTTTTTCTCTGAGGTCCCA
>PVJA010019990.1:0-37504 GCA_004027025.1 Myocastor coypus | reverse complement strand
GGAGATTCCCACAGAAGAAGACAGAGTAAAAGTGGGCTGGCACAGGCTGGCGCAGGAGCAGGTCTGAGTGCTGTCGCAGGCAGCAGGCCTGAGCTACCCAAGGGTCAGGAGGCCATACCTTGCTCTGCACCTCCCAGGGCTTGGTGATGGCCGAGAGGTCACAGGCGGTCATCATCATGGCCCTGCACACAAGGACAACTGCCATCAGTCCAGGGCCATTCTGTCTTCTCTCTTCCCCCACTAGCAGGTGATTTCACACCCATTGTAAGGAAAGGACTTTCTCCCTCATTGCAGCTAGTGTTCCAAGTCAGACAGGTTTAAATCCTGCCTCTCAATCATCAGAGGTTTGAGCAGTTAACCCAAGATCTCTAAGCCCATTTCCCCATCTGTAGTGGTAACCATACTTCCCTCATGAAGCGGGTATAAGATTACATGAGACACTGTGGGAAAAATCTTTGGGTAGTTCCCTGACAGTCTGCCCATAATGTGTGATAGGTCAGGATTCAAAGAATCCCAGGCACCTTGCCCCATATTCTCCCTCTAGGTTTCCCAGGCACCCTACCCCCAAACTCTCCCCCTTGGCCCCACACAGAACCAAACCCGAAATCACAGAACAGGTCCACCTGACTTTGGCCTGGATAAGTAACCACGAAACTTTCATTTTTCTTTCCTTCTCTACATGTCTTGAAGATAAATGTTATTCCCAGATGATTTGCTTGTCTCTGCCTCCAACCCTCTCCCCTGCAGCTCCTTTGACTGGTACCTGGATTAGATAGCCTCTGAATTCCTTCAGGATTCCTTCCAGGATTTGTCTGACACTGAAGACACTGACGACCTCTTCTGCTCTTTCATTTTCTATTTCATCCTGATTTCTCCCTGAGGACAACTATCTATGCTCTGGAGAGCTCATCTCTGGGCCCTATGCCTCTCCACTAGCCCGCCCTACTCTATGAAGTTGTATCGACACTTCGAGCTGCTCCTTCCCCCTACTCAGGCTCCTCTCTGACAAGGGAGGAGCCTGTGCCTGCTCGCAGGGCTTTGATTCTGTGTCCTTTTTTGGATTCTCACAACATTGTTGTCTTCAGTCTCCTCTCACAGCCCCTGCCCCACTCTATCTTCTAACCACTACAGGCGGCTCTTCAATACCCTCTCAAAACTATTCTTTTGTCCTAGACTGTCTCAAGTCTGTCCTTAGGGGCCCTTAGGCTTCACCTTAAAGTCAAATTCTTACTTTTTCTCTGCCAAACAGCCTGGCCACAATACAAGCTGGACAATGAGACTATCTGGGCCCCCCACCCCAAACTCTTAATTATGAGACCTTCATTAATTTAGATAACTTTTGTCACTGCAATGGGAAAAGTCTGAGGTCCCCAACCTTGCTTTCTTCTCCCTCTGCAGTCACCAGGAACTCTGCCGATCTTTTAGTCCCCAACAGACCCACTTAGCCAAAGCCCCTGCTGAGCCCCCACCCACCTTGTGATTCAGATGGGCAGCACGTGAGGCTCCTGGGGGCCAAACCCCCTAGTCCTGAGCCCCCTACCTGTCTCCCAAGCTTCTCTCCTCTGCAACCTGCCTATTTCCTGCTACCAGCCTGCATCCAACACCAGTCCAAGTGAGCTGAATCCCGCCAAGATTTCCAGTCCCAGATTGAGGAGAAACTGTTTCTGCCATCGTTGGCAGAGGGCTACTACCCTTGTGTCCTGCTAAGGATGAGTGGCTCCCCGTCCCAGTTCCGAATCCACGGGCCTGTTTCCAGAGTTTTCTCTGTCGAGGGGACAGAACAGACTGTGCTCACCTTCCTTGGTAGATGCTCTGAAGCAACACAGCCACTGCCCTCCCTGAGGACCCCACAACCAAGTTTTAAAGCCTGACTCAGCTCAAATTCTGCCACCATGAAAAATTCTCATTCCCAACCCCCAAAAGAAAGAAACACAACTTTTAACTCTTTAAAATTCATGCTATCACAGCAGCAAACGGTTAAACATCCCTTTGTTTGCCTTTGTTTGCTCTAAAGATACTCGCCCTATTTCCCATAACCACAATCTGCCCAGCCACACACCCCCTGTCAGATCAGATTCCCCTATACCCCGCCCAACAGAGCCACCACTGCAGCCATTGCTCCCACTGTAGCTGCTGCTGACTGCTATCACTACAGGTCTCCAAACCCCAGTGCCTCCACCACTGACCACTACTGGCCACTACCGGAGCCTAAAGCTGCAGCCACTGCTTCACCTTCTGACCTTTCAACTTTCTGGGGCTAAAGTGATATCTCGTTCTCTTTTTGCTTCCTTTCCGCCCACCTTTCCACACCATCCCCTTCCAGTTATAAAAAAAACCCAACTAATAACACCCCCCCTCATAGTTTGTGCCCCTCCCTCCGCTATCGAGCTGATGAGACCCTAAGTCACAGCTTCCCATCCCTCCCTCTACAACCTTCTTGCCAGCCTGCAAGTCTAGATCTTGGGAGTTGTCAGTGCGCCTCTATTGTACTGTGCCTAATCCTCATACTCTGCTCACTGCTGCATATGACTATTGATGTCAAGTGTTCTTTGTACAAGTTTAACTACCGTCTATTAACGCTCTACAGGAATTTAAATCTTAAAATGTCCATGATTGATAAGAAATAATAGTTCTCTGTCACACTTTATATTTGAAGGTTGTTATGGTTTATGTCTAGTTGTCCCCCCAAAGCCTCATATAGTCATTGGGAGAGGACTTCTATAGATTGAGACTTACTCATGAGTCACTGGGATTATGTTTTAGTACTGATGGGATTATCGGTCTGAGTAGGGCTGGGACTATGGGTGTGGTCTAGGGTGGATATCCTAAGGCAGAGAGCCTGTTAGGAATATAAAGAGAGACAGAGAGACAGACTAGCACTGTTGCTCTGCTGCCCAGTTGGTGGGCTGCAATGTGGATGTGCCGGCACTCTCATGACATCATAGATGCCATCAACAATGCTCTTGTGGGGTGCCCAACTAGCTAAGGAGCATAAGAAGATAACATCAATAAAAAGGTGGTTTGAAAAAAAGAAAGAACAATGTGACATTTTCAAAAACATGATAGTAGTACATTCCCAATAATTGATACAATGCATATTATTGTCCTCGTAGTAGTTATGCAGAGCACAGGCTGTAGACATAATTTTTCTAATCAATGTTGGCACAAAAAATTTCTTCTCAATAAACTAAGAGAAGTAATTGTATACATAGTCCAGTATTCCAGAATCGCAATGGATTATTGGCAGAACTGGCAATGTCAGAAGCTGTTGATTTAAGCCTTTTACAGCTCAACATACTAATCTAGCTTTACATTTTATGCCTTGTGGTTAAACTTTTCTGCTGGGTGGTTACCGGCAAGTTAAAGAAAGACCTACATAACAAAACATGTAACTTTTGTATCTCCCAAAGTCAGTTAAATCCCCTCAGGATTTTGAAACCATGTACAGTGTTTCGTAGAACTGTTGTCAGTGTCAGCTGTCTGGATGAGTCACAGCCAAGGACTGGGAAGATAGCTCAGTAGAATAAGTGCTTGTCTGGCAAATGCAAGGACCTGAGTTCAATCCCCAGTCCCGAAAAAAAAAAAAAAAGAGTTAAACATCTTTTTTTTTTTTTTTTTTTTTGGTAGGACCAGGGTTCGAACTCACGACCTTGCACTTGCCCAGCAGGCACTTGTGCCTCGGAGCTATCTCCCCAGCCCCTAAACATCTTTTAAAAATAAATAAATAAATAAATAAATAAATAAATAAAGCACAGCCATTGCTTGACCAGTTTGCTCTTTGTGAAAGCCTGAGAGAATGTTTTCTGTCTAGGGGACTCTCCTTAGGCACACTACACATCATCTATTCCTTTCCTCTGTGGTCCCATAGTCTCCTTGAACAGAAAATTTGGGAAAGTACTGTGTTATAGGATGTTAGAGTACAGGTTCTCTTATGCCCTGAGTCTTCACTGACCTTGAAGGGCTAGGGCCAAAATATTTTTTTAATTAATTAATTTATATTTAAATTTAACAATGTTTATATTGCATATTTTCATCATCAGATCAGTTTAGATTAATAGATATAGGTATATAAGACTGAGCAAACAATTAAACATTAACGCTTTCAATAAACATTACTTTTTTTTTTTCTCCTTTTTTCCCCTTTTTTCTTTCCCCTTTCTTTTTTTAGCCATTGACACATTGCATGTTGTCCTCACAATAGCTCTACAGAGTACAGTGTGTGGGTATGACCCACCTTCCTATTGATGTTGCTAAGGAAAAAAAAATCTTCTCTTTGAACTAAAAGGAAGCAGATGCATACACAGTCCAATGTTCTACTATTGCAGTGGAGGGCCAAAATATTGGCAAACCTTGTAGTCCTTATTTTTCTATAATTTTTGGTCCACAGACTTACATTCTTAACCCTCCAGAAGAGAAGCTTCATGTTACTATTACTATCATTCTTTATAGTTGAGTAATATTCCATTGTATAAAAATGCCATATCTTTTTCAACCATTCTTCAGATGATGGGGCATTTTGGTTGTTTCCAAGATTTGGCTATCACAAATTGTGCTGCTATGAACATGGGTGCACAGATATCACTTTGATATGATGTTTTCAGTTCTTCTGGAAAAATTCCCAGTAGGGGGATAGCTGGATTGAATGGGATTTTCAGTTGTAGGGTTTTTTTTTTTAGAATTTTTTATTTTTTTTTCTTGTTTCAGAACTTTTGTTTGTTTATTTATTTATTTTTATGGTCAGCTCAGCCTGCCCTGAGGGCAGGACTGGCACGGCATGTGGTGCCAGGGATTGAACTGCAGTCCCTGCAGCCACCCAAGCTTTCCTAAGCAGGCACTTTAGACCACTGAGCCATCCTGCTGGGCCCAAGTTGTAGTTTTTTAAGGAGTCTCCACACTGCTTTCCATAATGGTTGTACCAGTCTTTATTCCCACCAGCAGTAGAACCCTTTTTCCTTTATCCCCACAGCCTCTCCAACGTTTGTTGTTTGTTGATTTCCTTAGGATAGCCATTCTTTCTGGTGAGATGGTATTTGAGTGTTATTTTAATTTGCATTTCATGAATGACCAGCAATGTGGAGCATTTATACATTTATAAGCTTGTTGAATTTCTTTCTCTGAGAAGTGTATGTTCACTCAGATGCCCATTTCTGGATTGGGTCTTTGAATTTTGGGACCCTAATATTTTTTAGTTCTTTATAAGTTCTAGATAGAAGACCTTTGTCTGAATACTTATTAATTTTTTTTTTAATTGGTGGGTTGTCTTTTCACTCTGTTGGTAATTTCTTTTGACATGCAAAAACATCTCAGTTGGAGGAGGTCCCAGTTGTTCATTCTTTCAAGTGTTAAATGTGCATTTCAATTTTTGTCCATGAACTCTTTGCCTACCCCAATGTCTTCAATATTTCCTCCCACTGTCTTACAGGAGATTTAGTGTTTCTCTTTTAATATTTAGATCTTTAATCCATTTTGACTTTAGTTGAGTGCATGGTGATAGACCTGGATCAAGTTTTTGTTTTTGGCATCAGAGAGCCAGTTTTTCCAGCACCATTTGTTAAAGAGGCTATCTTTCTTCCAGTAAATATGTCAAAAATAAGGTGGCTAAGTGTGTTTGTATTTGCTTCTACATCTTCTGATCTATTCCATTGACCCTCAGACCTATTTTTTTTTCACCAATATAATGCTGATTTTATCACGGTATCTCTATAGTATAACTTCAGGTCAGGAATTGTAATGCCTCCTGCCTTATCTTTGTTGCCCAGGATTGTCTTTGCAATTCTAGGTTTTTTCTGGTTCCAGACAAATTTTAGGAATGACTTCTCCAGGTCTGTAAAGTATGTTGATGGTATTTTGATAGGAGTTGCATTAAATCTGTGTAACAATTTAGGGAATGTGGCCATCTTCACAATGTTGGTTCTTCCTATCCAGGAGCAGTGAATATCTTTCCATTTTCTGAAATCCTCTAAGATCTTTTTTTTTCAGAGTACTATAGTTTTCATTGAGTAGATCTTCTACTTCTTTAGTTAGGTTAATTCCTAAGTATTTCTTTTCTTTCTTTCTTTCTTTTTTTAAGTGCTATTTTAAAAGATATTGTTTCTCTAATTTCTCTCTCATTGTGTTTGTTACTGTGTGGAGGAATGCTATTGACTTTTGTGCATTGACTTTGTATCCTGCTATGCTACTGAATTTGTGTATTAATTCCAGTAGCTTCTTGGTGTTGTTTTTTGGGTCTTTGAAGTAGACTATCATGTCACCTGCAAACAATGATAGTTTAACTTCTTCTTTACCTATTCTTATTCCTTTTATTTCTCTCTCTTGTCTAATGGCTGTAACTAATGATTCCAGAACTATATTGAATAGGAGTGGTGATAGAGGACATCCTTGTTTTGTACCAGATCTGAGAGTAAAAGACTTCAGCTTTTCCCCATTTAGAATTATGTTTGCCAACAACCCAGAATTTTAACCAAATACTTTTCTCAGATTACTTCTACCAGTACTTGCACCAATGAGACCCCTTCAGTGAAAAGAACTCCTCCCCTGATCTCCAGACTCACAGTCCCATGACATCCCTGCTCAGCAGAAAGTAGCCAGATAACGTCTTTGCCCTTTTTCTATCAAATACAGTCTGGGATGATAGGTCAGGATCCAAGGTTTCCCAGGCACCCTGCCCCAAACACTCTCCCCCTGAGCCCCACGCAGAGCCAAACCCAAAACCGCAGAACAGTTCCACCTGACTTTGACCTGGGCAAGCAACAATGAAATTCTCCTTTGTTAACACTAAGTGTTCCCCACAGGCCAGGTATCCTTGCCAAAATTAGCTCTCCCCCAGCTGTTCCAGCCCACGATCACCCTCCCTAAAAGAGCCTATAAAGTCTCCTGTCCCCCCTTTATTCGATGCTGTCTTGGTCTACTAAATGTTGCTTGATGCCCCAGTAAATCTTGTACTGCAATCAGAGCACCTGGTCTGGTCTACTGTGTAGGTTTGTACCAAACAATGTGTACATTCTGGTTTGAATTATGAACTAGGCAGGGGTGTAACTGTCAGAGTCACTTAAATCTAAACACACCTTCAGAACCCCTTTGTCTTGTCCCAGGCAGAGTGTTGCTTCTCTCTGTTTTCTCATTAGTGTGTACTGCCTCCACTAGGAAAGAGCCTCTTTAGCCTTCTTTTCCCTAGGGGCTCCCACATGCATCCTGAACCCACAAATGAGCTGTTTATCTGATTGTAAGGCCATCAGCCATGGTAAAAGCTAAGCTCTTCAGCTTCCTTCCCTGGGAATCACCGTTTCCTCTACTGGAATCGACAGGCTTGTTGAAAAGATCTGGTGCAGAAGGCAGCGTGCTCAGCAGCATCAGGAGGGCACGGCGAAAGACACTGGGAAGAGGCAGAGGAAGAAAGGTAGGGCTCAGAGAGGATGGAGTTTTGCACTGACAGGGAGGCAAGACAGGAGTCACTGCACAGCTGGGTGTGGTATAGAGTAGGAAGGAGGGATCAGTGGACGAGAGCAAGAGGAAGCAGCAGGGGGATTTGAAAAGGACTTGCAGTAAAAGTGGTCCAGGGCACAGGGCATGGGTGTTAAGGTCCACCCTGGAGAACACATGATGTACTGGAAAGCAGCAGAACAAGCAAAGGAGGCTGTCACCTGCTCAGAGCTGTGTCGCAGGTGTGGGAAGGAGCTGAGGAAGGAGAGAGGGGGAGAGAAGATGGGAGATGCCAAGCATTTCAGGATGCCCTGCACCAATGCTTGCTATAGAGGGGGCACTGGAAGAGGAGCCAGGCTGACCTGGAGACTGACAGGGGCTGGGGTGGGCGTAGACAGGAGGCTGGGGTTCTGAACGTAACTTGTTGCATAGTTAATTTCATAATCGTCTGTATTATGCAGTTTTTACATAAGCTCGGGGAGGCTGTAAACATCATTTATAAACTATTAGCAAGCTTGAATAAAATATTTCATTGTGTAATCCTTCACAAATTCATACCATTGTTTAGGGGACACTCTTTCAGAAATGCACACATCCTTAGAAACCCCCTTATATACACAACAGGACACATATTTCCAATACATGCCTTGTGCTTGTGTTGAATGTTGTATACTTATGAAGCTTGCCGTCAAACAGATGAAGCAAACATTAACTCAGCTATGCATTGTTCCGCATTTCCTGGTACATGCCATTGTCAACATGTTAAATCCACAGACACGGCTTCAGGAAATCACCAGATGTTTGCTTTTCTTGACCACAGGGATCATATGAAAAACACTCCCAGAGGTTGGGGAAACATATCTAAGTGTGCTATGGACAGAGAGATTTGGTGTGCACCTGCAGCGAGGGGAGGACACTAAGCGGGGAGGGCTCAGGAAAGCTGGTGGGAAGTCTCAGCTCCCAGGAGGAGGTGTTGCAGTTGCTCCAGCACTAGCCCTGCTGCTTAGCCCTGCACTGGACCCCAGGGACTGTGCTGGCAGTGGGGTGTCCGGCGAGGCCTGCACGGGGCTGGTAGTCACTTGAGGAACTCAGAAGAAAAAAGTCCAAAGGTGGAACAACAACCTCAGCTCAGGGGGCACCTCAGGGTGACCATATAATAGGGCCTTGAAGAGTTCACAAGCTCGCTGTTTGGATATCATAGCCTTCAACTTCAGTCTGATGGCATTAGGATGCGGGGCCTTTGAACATGTGGGTTGGTGCTAAGAGGAGAAAAACATCCGGGTTTTCTCTTCCTGGCTCATAAAACTATGGCCAGAAGACAGCTGCCTGCTAGCCAGAGAGAGAGCCCTCATCACAAGCCCATTCCATAGCCACTTCCATCCTGATTTCCAGCCTTTAGAACTGTGAGAGATAAACATCTATGATCATTTTTTTTTTTTTTTTCATGCAGCTTGGCTAAGACCTCCAAGAGTTAGTTAGAAGGGCACATGACAGAGGTAGAGTAGGGAGTATGGGGACGGAGGGCCTCGGGGAGGTGAGTCTTAAGGAGCATTCACCTACCCATCCCATGCAGGGATGTGTGCCAGATGCCACGTGGGAGTGGACTCCTGCAGCTCTTGTTCCCAGGGAGCTTGCACACGGGACAAGAGCTGCACATTTATTTCTCACATGCATGTGTATAAACAACATCTCCTTAGAAAAGGAGCCTGGGGCCAACGCGCTAACTCAGCCGACTAAGCACCTGCTTAGGCAAGCACACCTAGGTTCGATCCCTGGCAGAACCGGCCCCACTACCAGGTGTGCAGTGCCCCCGAGATCAGGGCAAAGTGGCACATGCCTGTAATCCCAGCACTGGGAAGCCCTAAGACGGGAGGACTGCTATGAGTCTGAGCTGCATAGTGAGACCCTGTACCAAGAATGAATGAATGAATGAATGAATGAATGAGTTCCACTGTATGGAAGTCAATGAAACACGAACTGGAGAGACGAGGGAGGGCTTCCCTGAGGGCACACCTCTTGAGCTGATATGGTAGTATGCTGTGTGGAGTATGTATACAGCCTGTGCATGGTTATTAACCTGGTGGAGAGTGGCAGAAACACAACAGCAAAGGAGAACACCTAGTGCCAAAGCCTTAGTGAAGGGAAGCCTGGTGTACGCAAAAGCTGGAAGGAGGGCAGAGCTCTGGGGTGATGACAGAGGTGTCCCAGAGATGAGCAAGTGCAGGCACTCCTGAGCATGGCAAGCGGGCCACCTGCAGAGGTGCACTGCAGGGCAACTAGGAAGACCATGAGGGCTGAGTCAGAGGCTAATATGGTTAAGTCTGCATTGCACAAAGATTGGTGGTTCTGTGTGCAGGGGACAGGGACAACTGTCAGGAGCTCAGTACAGAAGCCCCTCAGTGTCTAGGCAGACGGAGACAGTGGGAAGTGTCCAGAGAGCCATGCCCTTTATGGAATAAATTCTGCAGGGTCTGAGAGAGGTTGGATGTGAGAGGGGAGGGACAAGGAGGAGACAGGAAAGAGGGGAGGTGGTGGCAGGATTATGACGCAGAAGAGAGTGAGCGCAGGGCACAGAGGTCTGTGGGCGCTCACACTGGAGCCTTATCTTCCTGCTCCACAGTCATCCAGGCGTTGGGGCGGGGCCTAACAGGAGGGCTTTGGAGTCACATGCAGCCAAATTCCATCCCCCATCTCCTGAATCCTGGATCCAGAGCAAGCAATTCAAATCTTTCAGCTGCAATCAATTTGTAAAGTGGGATAATGATATTCGATTAGAACTTATGAAAATCTGATTTCATGGGTCAAAACGAGTTGAAATCCAGCAATGTCCTATCATTTGGTATAATATACACCTCCCTATGTCACTGTCACAACATATAAGTTGATCGTGTCGAGCACTCATTATTTTTAACGCACAGCTTTGATCAAACAAACCACTCTGGCCATGGGGTGTGGCTCAGCTGACCTGAAGCAATCTGAGCTTTCATCTACTACATGCATCCCCCAGATGTACAGATGGCTCTTCCTGCCTCAGCTGTGAGACTCAGGACCGCTCTTCCTGCCTTCTGTGGACTGTCCAGGGAAAACATTCCACTTGTCTTCTCAGCCAGCCCCCTACATGCCAGCTGTTCACTTACACCTTTCCTGAAGACCCTGGGGCATTTTGAGGAAGCCATGGGTGTGCAGGAAGAGTCCTCGGTGCTCCATGAATACCTGAGTGCCACTAGGTAAGTCACTTTGTCTTAGGGGTTCCCTCCTACCTCACTTATAAAATACCAGACCAGGAGTTGGCAAACTTTTCTGCACAGGGCCATGTGGTAAACTTCTTAGATTTCACAGGCCACTTGGCCTCTATTGCATCTACTTAGCTCCACCTTTGTGACTCTGGAGCAGCTGCGCATTATAGGGAAAAGCAGATCGACTTATCCATTTATCCTCAATTGTTAGGGCCTGTGAAAATATTTGATTTTTAATTTTCCTTCAAAACAGGAAAAAAGATACAGCAATAATGAGTACATAATGATACAGTCTTCCTGTATTGTATTTCTCTTAATGCCAGCATGGTCATAAAGTTTGATTGCTTGTTTAATTGATAGAGTTTTTAATAGTTTCTCTAGAGAGACAGAGGGGCCCAGGGGTCTGTGAAGTCAGAATTGAGCACTACACAACATAACCCAAGTTGAGGGCTAGGAGAGTGGCTCAGTGACAGTGCGTATGCTTAGCAGGAACAAGGCCTAGGCTCTGTCCCCAGTGAGTGCATGCACACATCATGCATATAATTTTGTTTTTAGACACAGACATTTCATTGTCTTATAATTTTCATTTATCAGGAGATAATCCTTTTCTCCTCCTCCTTCTCTTTCTCTTCCTTCTTCCTTCTTCCTTGTTCCTCTTCCTGTTTTTCTTTTGTCTTTTCTTGGGACAAGGTCTCTATGTAGTTCAGGCTGGTCTTGAGCTCACTTTGTAGCCCAGGCTGGTTTCGAACTTGCCATGATCCTCTTGCTTCAGCCTCCTGAGTGCTGGGATCACAGGTGTGCGTCACCACGCCCAGCCATGAAATAATAGTTTCCATGTGAGTTTTGTTCTCAGTCATTTAAAAATATAGCTGGGCTTGGAGACAGAAGGGGAGTGACACCTTCTCTCTAGTGTTACTGGGACATCCTGGGCCTAAGGTCAGGTACTAAAGCAGGGCAACGGAAGATACAGCTGTGCAGATTAGAGTAAGTCAGTTAGCTCAGGAAAGACAGATCAAGGCGTGGAAGTGTGGACCTCAGAACACAGGAAGCTTCAGACATAAGTACTCAGAGATAGCCAAAGCACAGAAGAAAACCTGGGATTTTTTCATGTTGAACTGAAGCCCTAGAGACTAAGCAATCTCTGAAATACAAAAGGTTTATTGAGCCACTACAGACGCAAACCAGAAAAAGAAAAACCGGTGACTGGGACAAATTTCCCTAACCACCAGCAGCAAGGCTAGGTGGGATTTGGAAGCTATCTGCCAGACCAGTGCCAGGGATACTTCTCATAAGCTTTGGGGAGCAGGGCATACCCTTCTCTGGCTATCCACTGGAAGGATAACCATGAATGCTTTAGAATAGGGGGGCAGCCATTGAGGAGTACTTGTTGCTTCTCACAGGGTTGGGGTTGTGGACAGAATATGAAGACCGTGATGGTCATCTTTCTGGAGTTTTCAGTCATGATGTCAACACACATTTAAAAATGTGGAGTAAATGCTTTTTTTTGTTTGTTTCTTATAGGCTTGGCCAAGGCTGAGTAGCTTTTCATTGTCTCTCCTCTCATCCACACCCTGCCATTCTCTGGCTTATAACTAAATTTGTGTCATTCTAGAGTTTTTTTCTTTCCTATAATTCAGTTCACTTCCAATGCTAACTACCTGGAGTTAGTGCTCCCTAGCTTTAAGGCTTCAGTCCCACATGACTGCCTCACCTGAGAGGGGCACAGGGATTGCATCCAGGTACCCACTATGTCTGTCTGAGTTGGTCACCAAGTCTGGGAGGGGCCCCCACAACTTCTCTTCAGTTTCAGTAATTTGCTGGATCAGCTCACAATACTCGGGAAACACCTTTCTTATATTTATCAGTTTATTCTAAAGGACACAGTGTGGGAACAACCTGATGAAGCAGACCTGTGGAAGGGGTTGTGTGTGCGGAGCCCCCCACACAACCTCTCCACACATACAGCATCTAGCAGCCTGCTGTGCTCACCAGCCCAGACTGTTCTTAGAGGTTTTTATGAAGGTTTTATCACATAGGCGTGATTGACTAAAGCACTCACCACTGGTGATTAATTCCATCTCCAGCCCTTCTCTCTTGCCTAGAGCTTAGAGGTGGGGTTGAAAAGTTTCACACCAACTGCTCTCCCAGAAGTTATCTGAGGTCTCTCTGAGAATGACTTTATTAGAACAAAAGACCTTTCTATCTCTCAGGAAATTCCAAGCATCTTAAGAGCTCTGTGTGAGGAACTGGGACAAAGACCAAATGTGTGTTTTATGGGACTGCCACTACCTATCAGAGCAACACTGCCTGGCACTCCACATTCCCCTAGCTCAGCCTCCCAATAATCTGTAAAGCAGGCATCACTATCATCCTTACCCAGAAGCTGAGGAAACTGAGGCACAGACTGGTAATGTAACCAGCTTAAGGCCATCCCACTACTAAAGTGTGAACCAAGACTTGGACTAAGCAAAACTCAGTATGAACTACTTCACACTATCCAGGTGAGAAGTAATTTTAGTCATATAACTAATAGACTAGTCAATGGGCCCTAATTATTTTATTGCAATAATTCTCAGGCAGGGTTTTTTTTTTTTTTTTTTTTTTTTTCCCTAACAATATTTGAGAGCACCCAAAGGAATTTTTGCGATAACTGAGAGGAGACTGCTTCTGGGTTCTAGTAAGTAGAGACCAGGAACAATGTTAAACACCCTACTGTGTACACAGGTAGGCTATCTAAGATAAGGTATTATTGACTCCAAATGTCAATAGTGCAAAGGTTAATAAACCTTGCTTTATAGATCTACATGCATTTTCCATTGCATATCTTACACTATTTCATCACAGATTTAAATATTTGCATAGTATCTAACATACAGCATAGTACAAATATTGACAACTTAAATTCTTTAAGTCCAGAAGAATCTAAAAAGCATAGCAACTGGATATACCATCAATCCATCATCATCCATGATTTTTTTAAAATTGAACAAGGTTTTCTCTTTAAATTTAGTTCCAACTTAATTTCCCCAGAAAATCTTAAGCTACTTTTGCATGCACATATACATATGTATGCATATATGTTATAGAAACACATAGATATATAATATTGGTTTGAAAGTCTTTTATTAAGCACTCTTCTATACTGTCTGTAACCAAGTATGCTCATTAATTGAAATTATACAAATACAGTTTTTCTTAAGTATTGAGAAAAATTCCAGGTATTGAGCATTTTAAATTTGGATTAAATTATTACACAATTAACCAAAATGTAATACTGTGTGTGTGTGTGTGTGTGTGTATGTGTGTGTATGAGGTAGGATCTCACTACACAGTTCAGACTGAACTTGAACTTGCTTATGTAGCTCAGGCTGGCCTAGAACTCATGGTGATCCTCCTGCCTTAGCCTCCCAAGTGCTGGAATTACAAGTATGCACCTCTATCACCCTCTATAATACCTACTTTATAAATGATTATTGTTATAGCCTGCGGTAGATGTCTCCCCCGAAAGATGCATGTGGTCACAGGTGGACACTTTCAGAGGTATCTGGACCTAGACTATGTGAGGCTGGAACTGATTCAAGGTGCAATGCCAGGCTCAAGGGCACTAGGGTTAGGGTGTAAGAAGTACCTGCTCTAAGTAGCGTGGGTAGGATATAAGGGACAGAAAGAGCTGCGGTCATCTCTTCTTTGCTTTGGTACATTCTGCCTGTCATGAGCTGTTTTGCCTCTGTGATCCCTGCTGCCTTGGAGCCAGTCAGCTATGGACTGAAACTCCTACAAACTGTGAACTAAATAAACCTTTCCCCCTTTAACCTTGGGTGTCTGAGCAGTGAGAGAAGAGTAACTAAGACAATTAATAAACACTAATTTGATTTTGGAAATTTCTCTGTCTGTCTGTCTGTCTGTCTGTCTGTCTCTTTCTCTCCATTGTCTTGAACTTGAGATCCTCCTGCCTCAGCCAACTATTGGAACTATATGAGGTACCACCATACCTGTCTGGAAATTTATTGCTTACTGAGATAGGACAGGACTATGCTTTTTAAAAAATCAGTTAATCAATGTATTTTTTTTTTTTTTATTGCTGGACTAGTATAGAATTAGCATCATTTTATGACTTCCTTTAATTTTACAAATCCAAGTACTTAAAAAACCTGGAAATGTAAATTTAGTTATAACGATGCTGTTTAATTCTTTGAATACTTCTGAGCTGCGAAAATCATACTGTCATCATTATGCTATGTGATCTATCAGGTGACGACAGTTCAATTAGATTCTCCTTCCATTTTGTTGAAAGCAAACATTGGAATCTTTCACTTCTGGGAAGCATGTCGTGAAGACTCAATGAAGACTTTTTATATGACTATTAATTATACCTCTGACATATATATATATATATATATATATATATATATATATATATCCAGTGTTATTTTTATAATGCTTTCATCTTATAATGAGTTTTGATTATGTTTTTGTCAAAACTTTGAAGCTGCAGTTTTAACTCATTTAAGTTATGGAGATGTTTGCTGTATACTTCATTGGAAATGCCAGACTAAAGCAGCTGACTTACCTCTCTCAGAAAAAGATTTTGCTTTAGGGCCAAATGTGAAAACAGCTACAGGGCAGGGGGTTCAATTCCTGGGCCTGCTATGCTGGCCCTGCCACTAGGGCACAATGAAACAGCAATTGAAACTGGGCATGGTGGCATGCACCTGTAATCCCAGCTCTTGGGAGGCTGTAAACAGGGAGATCACTTGGAGTCTGATCTAGTAGTGAGACCCTGAATACGCTGGAGAACCTTCTCTAAAAAATAATAAAAAAGATGTCACTTTATCTTTTATTTATTTATTTGTTTGTTTGTTTGTTTGTTTATTTTTGTCTTTCTGAGACAGGGTCTCCCTATGCAGTTCAGGCTGGCCTTGAGCACACTTTTGTAGCCCAGGCTGGTATCAAACTCATACCGACCCTCCTGCCTCAGCCTCCCGAGTGCTGGGATTACAGGCGTGTGCCACCATGCCTGGCTACTTTATCTTTTAATTCAAATAAATATATCAGAAAGGACCTCAGTGACACCAGTTTATCTTTTATTTTTACATCTTTCTTTTTGTTATTCTTTTTTTTTTTTTTTTGTCTTTTTTTGAGACAGGGTCTCACTGTGCAGTTCAGGCTGGCCTTGAGCTCACTTTTGTAGCCCAGGCTGGTCTCGAACTCGCACTGATCCTCCTGCCTCAGCCTCCCAAGTGCTGGGATTATAGGTGTGAGCCACCACGCCCAGCTCATTTTTTATTCTAAGAAAGGTAAAAATAGATAGATATATAGGGAGAGTAAATTGTCAGACTGACTGACTGACTGACTGACTGATAGACAGAGGTATGGTTTCCATCTTCAGTGTCCCCCAAAGGCTTGTGTGTTGAAGGCCACAGTACTGGGAGGAAGGGCAGAGTCTTCTGCAGGTAGAGCCTAGTCTAGTGGAAGGCATTTGAGTCAGTGAGGAGGGGCCCTTTGGAGGGGCCGTTCCACAGATTCTTTCAGGTATTTGGTCACAGGAATGGGAAAGCCAACTGTCACAGATTAGATACAGCATCAGAGCTGCCACTTTAGCTGCTTATTACTGTTGAACCCTTGAACACCATGGTCCTTGGGCAATGACATCCTCTAAAAGGAGTATGACTGTTAAATTTAAAAATTCCTTTGACCTACCAACCTGCTGTACAACCCAGAATAAAACTCTCTGTTTTCAAAGCTTTGCTTTACTTTTACAATACTATGTATACATGTGACATAACAAGAAACACCTTTGATCCTTGCCCCCAGTTCCTTGCATGAAACTCCTAAAAACCAAGGCATTTCCTGACCATAGGATCATCTGTTACAATATATGAGGAGGCCATTTTGTTCACACCTGAGCTCATGCCAGTGAGGTGACTTAGGATAGGCTCCTAGATGGCCTCAAGCTGATCACCAGGGAGACTCAGGGCTCACAGGCTTGGAACTTTTGGTTCTCATTCACCAGTCTCTGGGAAGGGAACAGTAGTTGAGGACTGAGCTCACTAAAAACACAACTAGAAAGCCAGGTGTGGTGGCTCACACCTGTAATCCCAGCACTCGGGAGGCTGAGGCAGGAGGATCAGTGCAAGTTCGAGACCAGCCTGGGCTACAAAAGTGAGCTCAAGGCCAGCCTGAACTCCATAGTGAGACCCTGTCTCAAAAAGACAAAAAAAAAAAAAAAAAAAAATAGATGTAATGACCAGCCGATGCATGGACACAACTGCACCCTTAGAAGGTGATGAGTCTCGAGGCCCACCCTGGGTAGCTTTCATGGAATTGTTTATCTGTAATCTTTATCACATCCTCTATAATCAACTGGGAAATGTAAGCAAAGTGTTTTCCTGAGTCATCACAATTGAGGAGGGAGTCATGGAAATCCCAGATTTGTAGCCAGTTAGTACCAAGTGTACAGAGTTCAGACCCGCCATCATAGTCCAGGGCAATTTAGTAGGAATGAATCCTTAATTTATAGAATCTGTCAGAAAGATTACGACTATAGTTTTTAATTCAAGTAAATGCATTTGACAACGTCTCAGTGACTCCCACCTTGTGAACTCCATGTAGACTCTTGTCTGCACTGCAGTATTTGTAGCACGTCCCACTGGGGGTCACAGAGGGTCAGAGGCTTGTCGGTGGAGGAGTACAGGCCCTCACATCTGGTGTCAGAGAGTTCTGTGCAGAGCGCGTGGAAGTGTGTCTTGGCCCAAGCACACGACACAGGGAAGGCTTAAAGCCTCTTTTGCGTTTATGAGGCCTTGCTCCAAAGCAGCTTTTTTTTTTTTTGTGGGACCAGGGTTCGAACTCACGACCTTGCACTTGCCCAGCAGGCACTTGTGCCTCGGAGCTATCTCCCCAGCCCCTCAAAGCAGCTTTTAAGACGTGATTTCATACAGTTTGTCTGTTTGATGGCTTAGAGGTCTCCACACCTGGGCAATGCGCTACTGTTGGAAAATGCAAAAAGGGGAGGGATCTGCCATTGTAGTTTTGTTTTTGATTTTGTTTTGTTGTAGTTGTTGTTTTGTGAGGCAGGGTCTCACTTCTGTTGGGCAGGCTGACCTTCAAGTTACTTAGGTAGGTCAGGCTGTCCTTGAACTCACAGCAATCCTCCTGCCTCAGCCTCCTAAGTGCTGGGATTACAGGTGTGCGCCATGTAAGCCCAGCATTTAACTTTATTTTGTAGTGTGAGAAGAGTGAGGGACATCTGACTTACTGTCCTTTCGTTTTCTCAAGAAAATTAATATTAAGAGGGAGGAGATTGGTTTCCCTAAGGCCGTCCAACCATGTGTGTTTTGGGATGCTTTGGGTTTCCTTGGGGACATGCATGCCTGTCAGAGGACTGCTTTGTTTAAGACTAGAATGACTGAAGGCCTACGTTGGTCTTTCTGTCTTTCTTTCTGTCTTTCTTTCTTTCTTTCTTTCTTTCTTTTTCTTTCTTTCCATTTTATCTTTCATAAGATATCATGCCTTTGCAAAACCTGTATGATGTTCTACTGTAGGAAAGCACTATCATTTCTTCAATCCGGGCCTCAGTGGGTATTTAAATTATGCTTTACCTCATTTGTAAATACTAAGCATGTGGCAGTGACTACCTTTCTACATACTCTTTGATGCACTTGGAGGAAATACCTGGCGGGGAAGTCCTACGTGTGGAACTGCTAGGGGACCTGCACTTTTGATAGTGTGACTCCACGAACTTCCATAAAGACTGCAAACACCCACCATTGGGGAGAGGGCTCTTTCCCCTTACTCTGGTCAACGAGGTGGGTTAAACATTCCACTGTTATCAGGAGGAGTGGGTGAATAATTGCATCACATTTTAGTTTTGTTTTGCGTGTCTTTCATTTTGAGTGAAATCATGTTTTTCATTTGTTTACACCCTTGTAATTCCTTTTCTGGGAAATAATCGTTCATATTTCTGTTGGGTTAGTCTTTTTCTTGAACTGTATTAACATTTACAGAGGAAGTTTGCTGTTTTTCTGTCAAATGTTGCAATATTTTTCCTCAGTGTATCACTTACATTATGACTTCGGTTTTGAATTTTTTTGTGCGACCAGAAATCGTAAATTTTCTCACCTATTTCTTTAACCTATGAATTTCAGGTCACATGTAGAAAAAAACCACTGAGAAGTTATTATTTTTAATTCCCATCCCCCTTATTTAAAGCTTGGATTTTTTTTGGTGGCTGGGGCTGGCTCAGGTTGCCTTTCCAGTGCGTCTGGGCATCCAATGGCCAAACCCTATGCCTAACTGAGATTGCCAGAACAAGTGTGCTCTGTGTAACTACTATCAGGACAACAATATGCATTGTATCAGTTATTGGGAATGTATTACTAATGAGTTCTGAAACTGTCACATTGTTATTTCTTATTAAAAGTAATAAAAAATAAAAAAGAATAGTCTTCTATATCATGAAAAAAAAAGTGCTTAAACCAATGAGCTATCTTGAATGTCACAAAAGTTGAGGTCTTTTTTTGTCTGTCTGACGATGCCTTTAGGGCATGGTTGGTGAGGCTCCTAGAGCTGGGGATTGAGCCCAGGTCCCTTGCACCTGAGTGCATTTGCCTGAGCAGATGATTAAACAAGTGTGTCGGGCCTGGCGGGATGGCTCAGTGGCCTAAAGCACCTGCTTGGGGAAGCTTGGGCGGCTTCAGGGACCGCGGTTCCATCCCCGGCACCACATGCTGCACCAGCCCTGCC
The DNA here is from genome assembly GCA_004027025.1 of Myocastor coypus. NCBI lineage: Eukaryota > Metazoa > Chordata > Mammalia > Rodentia > Myocastoridae > Myocastor > Myocastor coypus. The sequence continues at coordinate 18,104 of PVJA010019990.1, read as the reverse complement.
CTTGGGGCGGGCTGAGCCGGCCATAAAAATGAACGAATAAACAAAACAAAAGGTTCTGAAACAAGAATAAAAATAATAAATAAAAAATTATATTAAAAAAAACCAAGTGTGTCAGTGCGTAGCCCCGCCCCTTTATTCAAAACTTTTTCATTCATCTGGAATTCATTGTAGTATACAACATGAGACCTGGCCGCCCCATTGTCTCCATACCATTCACAAACTTCAGCCTTTTTCCAAATAAAGTCCAAAATCTACTCTAACACACACATGGTCCTTCTGGCCTGTCCCACTAACTTTGCCATCTGTTATGGTTTGTGTCTAGTTGTCCCCCTGAAGCCTCATGCAGTCATGGGGCGAGGACTTTGAGAGTTTGAGATTGACTCATGATCCCCTGGGATTATGGGTGATCCAAGGCTGGGATTATGGGCTTTAGTACTGCTAGGATCATGGTTATGACTGTTATACCCAGCCTGAGGCAGAGAGCCTGAATGTAATATAAGGGAGACAGACAGCCTCTCTCTCTGTTGCCATTGCTGGCCTATTGCCACTGTTGCTGTTCCACCGCCATGAACTGCTGACCTCTGCCCCGTGTCAGTAGCCTTGGAGCCAGCTGAGTACGGACTGAAACCTCCAATAACTGTGAGCTAAATAAACCTTTCCTTCCTTCATTTTGGGTGTCTGGTATTTGTCCCAGCAGCGAGAGAAGAGGCACTGAGGCGCCATCTGTGCATGCCTGGGATGAGCTGCTTTAGTACTCCTCTGTTTCAGAATTTTCTGCCTATTCTTGCAAACTTAATGCTTAAAAGAGTTTGGAACTGACTTCTCATTTCTTCCAAAATAAAGTGATTTTTGTTGCATCTATTTCATTTTTTAAAAAATGTATTTTAGTACAGGGTCTATAGGGTTTTACTATGTAGATCAGACTCATACTGATTCTCCTACTTTTAGCCTCCCAAGTACTGGAATTACAGGTGTGCCACCATGCCCCCTCTAAGTCGTGGTCTAAGTAAGCCATGTGGGTGGCCCTGGCATGGGGGACCGAACTCCAGCTACCCCTCTGTGCTCTGCCTAAGCAAGTACTTTAGTCTGCGGAGCTATCTGGCCAGCCCTAAAAAACAGTCGTAGCCATCTTCCTCCTCCTCCTCCTCCTCCTCTTTTCCTTCTCCTTTACTTCCTTCTGCTGAGCTATCTGGCTGGCCCTAAAAAAACACTCCTCCTCTTCTTTTTCTTTTCTTTTCTTCTCCTTCTCCTCCTCCTGCTCCTCCTCCTCTTTCTCCTTCTCTCCTCTCCTCCTCCTCCTTCTTCTCCTTCTCCTTCTCTTCAACCAATAACAGTGTATTCTTTCTGCCCATTTGACTCTTCTGCTGTGCCATTTCTAGAGGTCTGGTGGGGCAGCAGCCGGTGTGCATGGGGTAGACCCCCCCCCTTGGTTCAGCTCCCTTGTTCAGTGGGAAGAGGTCACACTGCTCCCCAGGCCTGGGTGGGTAACTACAGAGCTAAGGAAGGAGCAATTAGCCCTCTGTCCACTTTCCTTGAGACAGGGGCTGCCTCTCCTAGCTTGCAGGGCTTTGCAATTCTTGTGACGGAACCATTCCTAGAGTGGTTACTCTAGTGCATACTCCTCGATGAGAGTATTTAGTAATAAGTAAGCAGCCTGATGCTTCCTTCAGATCCAGGTCAGGGCTTATCTTTCCTTTGGCCCTTCCTGGACATCACCATCACTGCCTAGGACTCATCACAGAGAAGCAGGGACCGTTTGGCATAGACCACGTATTCATAAAAGGCCTCAGATTGGCACATCTCACCCTCTCACCAATTAAACTGAATCATGGAAAGGACTAAGGAGAAATATTTACATCACCTTCAATTTGAATCTCTGTTATAGACCTCATTGCTAGTTAAGCATACACTATAAATTACATACACATAAATCATGTAGCTAATTTGTGAATAGCACAACTAACATTGCAGGGTGTTGTCATATAAAGGAATAGCTAAAAATTTAAGCCTATGATACATATTATATTACATATAATATATTATACATGTTATGTATTATATTTTATATAACATATATCATATTATATATAATGTGATATATCATATATTATATGCATATATTATATATACTGCTAGGGACTCCAACTGGAACCTTTTGCCTGTAAATCAAGCTCTCTGCCTGCCAGTCATATCCTCATTCAAACCTTTATATTTTTAGTGATAATATCGCAACCACTCAAATTTTCATCAGTATAATGCTTTGGATTTTATAAAAAATATAAAAGTTATATAATTTTACCACCTAAATCATAGATTTTTATAGTTGGAAGGTTTCACATATTATACTTTTTGTGTACAGAGAAAGAAAACAAAAACTTATTGCCTCATATTTTTGTGCTAAATAAAGATCAAACATACATCATAACTTATGCCACTCAGTTTGGGCAGAACTTCGTCTGTCCTGTGTGGACAGCTCCCAGAAGACAAGCATCCTGGCTGTGCTGAAGCAGCAAGGACTGTCAGGGACCCTCCCACCTCACGGCCTGGCTTACAAGGTTCAGAGCTAGCTCCATCTCAACTCACATGACGATTTCCTTCCTCGTCTGCTCCAGCATCATGTACTGGGTCCACTCTTGTGCACTCTCGTATGTCTTTGACTGGTCCACGATTTTTTGGAACATGGTCCTCTTCCTACCAAACACATGGACACACATTTGTTAAAGCAAGTCCCACCACAAGGCAATGCATAGGCTGCTGAAGTTGGCTATTTCAAGTGAGGGCTCATTCAACTTAATTTGCCAAGCAAGGTTAAAAAGAACCACAGCCTGGGCCTGAAGACTGACGTTCTAACCCAGAGTCTGCCTCTGATTTGCAATTTGATTTTAGCAATCTTTTGCCCTGGATCTCAGTTTCCCCACCCGGAGAGTGGGAGCAATATAATGCCCAGAGTTGTAAAGTTGGGCCTGGTTCATAAAAAAACATTCAGCACTGTGTTATTATAATTATGCCATTATTAAAACAACAAGAAGTACCAACTTGAAATACAGAGCAAGGTCGGTGGCGATGATGGCAATGTCCATCATGTGGATTGCATGCTCATGCTGGCGGCGATTGAGATTTTGAAAGATATTCAGGTTCTAAAGAGAAAGCCAGAGTCAAGAAATGAGAAACTGGGCTGGGCGTGGTGGCGCACGCCTGTAATCCCAGCACTTGGGAGGCTGAGGCAGGAGGATCGGTAAGAGTTCGAGACCAGCCTGGGCTACAAAAGTGAGCTCAAGGCCAGCCTGAACTGCATACTGAGACCCTGACTCAAAAAGACAAAAAAAAAAAAAAAAGAAATGAGAAACTGCACTGATGGTAAAGTCACCCACCTACATGGCCACCCTGGGTGACCGGAGAAAATGGCAGCCCAGGCCAAAGGACAGAGGCTGCATGGAGACACTCAAGCATCTTGTGACATGGGGATCCTGGACCAGGTTCAATGGCAAGTACACAGGGCCTCAGCCTACCTCATCCCTCAGCAGGGTTTTGCCAAATTCCAAGTGGTGTCTTTCCAAGATGGAGGAACCGTGGAGCTTGGCCAGAGGGTTCTGGGATCTAAATAAGGTGAAGAGTCAGTGTGGAATGGTTAAGGCAGAGGTTAAAGTCTCTGTTATCCAGCCTCTGATTTACAATTTGATTTTTGCAATCTAATAAAATTTCTAATTCTGTAGGCAGGGAAACTGATGTCTAGGAAGGAGAAGATCTTGCATAAGGTCACATGGTGAGACAACGGAAAGGAAGACCAGATGTTAAGCCTCTTGATTGTGTCTTTGGCTTTTCCTCTGTAAGTGGCTCTGGGTGGGGACTCATAGAGACTCTGATAAGCAGTGTGGACAATGGCCCCAAGAAAAAGGTGTAGTTATAGAGATGTCAGGATCTCTTATGGTCATTGAATTCCTATAAGCATTGTATTCATTTATTTTTCCATTTAAGAAATGTTGGTTGAACACTTACTAGGTCCCAAATGATATACTCAGTGTTCAGATTTCCATAGTGTAAAATGTGAACAGCCTCTCATCTTTGTGCAGTCTGGGAGTCTTAAGAGACTCAAAGAATGGGGGGCTTGTAGTATAGCTTAGTTGTTCTTGGGGAAAATCAGTCAGGTTTAGGGGACTATGGTTGGATCCCTGGTACCATATACCACAGCAGACCCATCCTTAAGGTAGCCTGAGCCAGCACCCCCCCAAAAAGACTCAGAGAAACATGAATTCTAGTGCTCATTAATAACTTACAGGCTGTTGGCCCTGAGAAAATTCTGTTTCTTTCCTTATTACAAGGGGATAATGGCCCCTACTCTACCCAGTCTATAGGATGCCCATGAGAATCCAATAAGATCATGGTTCAAGCATTGTACTTCCCAGGCAAACTGTGCTACCAGGTCTGTGAGGATAGGAACTGTCTATTTTTCTCAGCATAGTAATATCCTTGTCTAGCACAGAGCCTACCACAACCTATGAGTGGCATTATAAATATTATAAGATGAATGAGTGAGTGAATGAATGATATTATTTGCTGACATCTTTGAAATTCATCAGATAGCATAAGGAAGGAAGGAGGGAGGAGAGAAGAGTGAAGGAGTTGAATTAGTAGTTTCCTACTGTGCTATAACAAACTGCCATTGACTTAAATGGCTAAAAATAATGTATTTCCTTGCAGATTTTGAGTTCAGAATCTAGAACTGGTCCACAGGCTGCCTGTTTTGTGAAAGCTCAAAAAAAGTCTGTTTCCTTGCCTTTTCCAGTTTCCAAAGGCCACTTGCGTTGCTCACCTGTAGCTATTTCCTCCACTTCGAAGCCGGAAGGGTCTCCTTTGCTCTCCTATATGACTTCCCGCTTCCTATCAAGGACCCTTCAGACCACAAGGGGCTCACTGCAATTGCATTTATAGCTCAGGCTCCTTGGTTACATCATCCAAGTCCCTTTTGAATGTAAGATGACGTACCCTCAAGTCTAGGGTAGGACAGCTGATCATCTTTGGAGGTCATTTTTCTGTCTACCATAGGACTGGACTCAGGTCCCAAGGGTGGGAAGGGGACTTTCCCTTGAGTCATCAGTCTGGGGGGTCCTTACAGACCTGGGTTAATGAATGCTGGAAGAGTAGGGTGGCGAGAGGGTGGGAGAGGGAGTAAGGGCTGACTCACTTCATCTGGTAGAGGTTGTTGGTGCCTCTGTGGTCAATGTCATGACAAAAGGCTGCAGTGACCATGGCTAAGGCCTCCAGGTCAGTGAAGTATCGCTTTAGCTTTCCTGTCTGGAAAAGTAGTCAGAGGTATGAGTCACTCCCATTTTGAGGGGCCTGGAAGCAGGGCTGAGGGGTCAAGTGGAGTGAAAAGAGCCTGGGATTTAGGAATGTGTGTCTGATCTTGCTCTATGCCTAGTTCCACACAGTGACCAGAGATCTGCTCCAGCTTGGGGAGTTTTCCAGAATGTGGGATTTTTCAATACTACACCATGGACAATTCCAGGAAAACAAGGACAGCTGATTGTCCCTATTCCTAAGTGACCTTAGCTGGGCGCATGCCTCAATATGCTGGTATGCATGTTGCAGGTGGAAGATGTTGGACTAGATGATCTTTGAAAAACTTACAGCCATTAAGCATCAAGACTTAGAAAGTTTTGAACAGACTGGTTGGACAAACCTTCCAAACCTGGTCTGCCGGTTTCAGCATATCCTAGAGGAATCTTTCCCTGAGTTTCTTCACATACTCAACCTTTGTTGATGCTGCTGTTGCAACATAGGGTGGAAAAGGGCTCTGGAGGGCTGATGCTGACCAAAGAAATAAGCCAAATGTAAGTGAAGTCCTTGTTACTTTCTCGTGACCCGGCCCCAAGTCTATCACTAGCATGTGCTCTAGCCTGAAGGAAAAGGAATGTAGCAGGGACCCTGAGCCAGATGGGAGACTTTTGTCAGACTTTTCATGGAGAAACCCTTTGCAATGCAAGATCAAGGGCTCTGAACTCTGAGCCAAAAATGCTGACACAAATACACAAGGATATTTCTAACTTAGAATACTGTTGCGCTGTTTGGCAGAATGAAAGATTGAAAATAGCCTTATATCCAACAATAGAATTCTGGGTTAAGAAAGTGTGGTACATTTAAACAACAGAATATAATTATGCCTCTGTATCTTGTTTATTCCATATCTCAATTTAACCAATTATGGATCAAATTATTTTTAATTACATCTGTACTGAACATGTACAGATTTTTTCTTGTCATTATTCCTGAACTGTGTGGTATAGAAACTATTTACATAATGCATCCATTATATTAAGTGCTGCATATGCTCTAGCAATGGATTAAAGAGATAGGAGTTTCGCATAGGTTACATGCAAATATTTTGTCATTTTAGATAAGGAAGTTGAGCACCCACGAAATGAGCAGGTTCTTTACAAGAAAGAAAAACAGAAGTGCTCTGTCAGTCTGTGGGGCAGGAGAGCCTAGAATAAATTACCCCCAGATACCAAGGGAGTAGCTACTCCGCAGGCATAAGGTCATAACATGGATGAACCTTGAAGACAGGTTGAGTGAAATAAGCCAGGAACCAAAGTCCAGTACCATAGGACTCCACTTCTTTGAGGTATCTAAAGGTAGCTAAGTTCATAGAGATAGGAGATAGAACAGTGGTTACCTGGGACTGGAGCTTAGAAGAACTGGAATTACTGCTCAATGAGAGCAGAATTTTGATTTGAAATCTTACACAAAAAATTCTGGAGACTGTGGTGAAAGTTGCAAGTATAGTGAATGTACTTAAATCCATTGAATTGTACATATAAAATAATTAAAGTGATAAATTTTAATATTTTACATGTAATATTCAGACATATATCCTGCTATATATAATATATGAATGTATAAAATTATTTTACATATATGCATGTTGAATGAAATAATATGACTGATATATTTATGCATATAAATAGAAAAAAGGTAACATATATTTTCTTTTTTTTTTAATTGATGCAGGGTCTTACCATGCAGTTCAGATTCTTAGTGATCCTCCTGTCTCAGCCTTCCTGACACTGAGATTGCAGGCATGTGCTGCCATACCTGGTTCTAGGGCCGGCATGACATGTGGTATTGGGTATAAAACTCAGGATCTTGTGCTTGCCAGGCAGGCTCTTATGCTACCAAGCTATCTCCCCAGCCCTTGTTTCGGTGTGTGTGTGTGTGTGTGTGTGTGTGTGTGTGTGTGTGTGTTTGTGTTTGTGCGTACAGAAAGAAATTTTAGAAGAACTCGTGTCATAGTTATCTTCAATAATCCATCACCAGTTTGGGGCTGGAGTAACCCTGTTTCTTTTCTTATTTTGTGTGATATGCTTCACTTTTCTTAAAATTCTTTCATACAGGTATTGCTTTCAAATTTCCTAAAAGGCAACAAATAGGTAACAGCAATGTTGCTACTGGAGGGTGGAATCTGGATGTGGTTGTCCTGCGTGGCCCGAACCCCCCAAACCCGCTGGCCTGGTCTGCCCTCACGTACCATCAGCAAGGAGAACATGGTCTGGCCCACGTTGAAGCCATGCCGCCAGTTGTGGTAGGTGATCCTGCGGTAGCCTTTGCTCAGGGAGTACATGAACCGCACCAGGGCCTGCAAACACACAGCACCAGTGAGGCAGTGGCTCACCTGGACCACGAGGTGGGAACCAGCAGTGGATGCAGAGATGCTACGGAGGCATTTTGCCAACTGAAGACAATGTGGTAGGAAACTCAAGGAGCTTATGCTTTTGGTTGAGCTTCATCAGTGATTCCCAGGTTGTGCCCAGAAAGCCACTGACCAGTGCAAAGCCCACAGGAGCTCTACCTGGGTGGAAAGCACAAGGGCTCCTAATCCTGTAGTTCTCAAACCCCTGTGAACCAGAAGCACTAAGATGGCTCAATAAAGTAGGTTCTGACTCATTACAGCCGATGTGTGTTTGTGTGTGCATGTGCACACGTCTTTATAATTCTAACTCCCAGGTGGTTAAAGTCGGGAAAATTCTGTGCCCCCCAGAGTGCCCTATTCCCATTTCCTATCCCTAGACTCATAACACACGTTCAACAGGAATCCTGCAGGACAAAAGCCCGATTTGAGTAGAACACATTTCCTACCTGAATTCCCCATTCATTTATTCACAGCCTTCAGCATTTGTGCCTCAGAACCCACTGCAGGAAGCAAAAGCAGCTGCAGTTCTGCAGTTGTGAGAGGTACTGCGCTGCCTCTGAATGAGGAGTCGACTATGGATCATGGCAGTGCTTACCTCGCAAACACTGAGAGCGCATTCTTTCTATGGAAGTATATGGATGGAGTACAAGGAGAGAGAGAGAGAGAGACAGACAGATAGACAGAAAGAGACAGAGACACAGAGAGAAACAGAGACACAGAGAGAGAGACAGGGAGACAGAGAGATAGAGACAAAGAGAGAGAAACAGAGACAGACACAGACACAGAGAGACAGACACAGACACATAGACAAAGACAGAGACACACAGAGAGAGAGAGAGAGAGAGAGAGAGAGAGAGAGAGATCAAAGATACCTGTCTGACCTTACCTCTTGTGGAATGTGAAATTTATCCACCACTCTGAGTTCATAATACATCTGTATCCCACATTTCACCAGCTCCAGTTCTGTGAGGGGCAAGTCGCTGAAGTGGAACTTATTAATTTCAAATTTCTCTGCATCTGGCAGCTCACCTTGCTGTATCAGGAATCACGTCAAGTGATTAGGGGACATGAAGTGTTTCTGGGTACCCCCTACTACCACCAGTCTGCCCCAGTGCCGGGTCTTCTGGGTGTATCTGAACACTACTGAGGTGGGCACTAAAGAGGGACACCCACGCACAGTGGTGAGCACCCAGCAGCCCTCCCACCCGAGCGGGTGCCACTCACCAGTATCTCTGCCAGCTCCTCTTCCTCGCATTCCCACGGCTCCTTCCCATACACCTCCCTGGTTTTCTGCGGTAGCCCAAAATAGTGAGAAAAAGAAATAGATTATCACATTGTAAGCCCAAGGCTGCCTGCACTTTCCCATTTCCACTCCACTTTTCTCTTTCCTCCAAAGTCCTTAGATAGAACCACTCATGAGAGAGGCTGGCATTCCACATTCACTGATCAGCAAATTCAAAGTCGTGGGCCTTGGAGCCTAGAGACCAGCATCCAAATGCAAGCCCTGCCACTTCCTAGCAGTGTCACCAAGTGCCTCTGAGTTTCAATTTTTCCATTTGTAAAATGAAACTAATAAAAGTCCTCCACCAGAGGGCCAAAACATGGCCGTGCAATCACTTTTAGGTGCAGTATGTACAGCTAAGTTAAATAATGCATGTAAAGTACTTGGCACATAGTAAGCACTAAAATAATGTGTTTTTGTTTTTGTTTTGTTTTGTTTTTTCCTTTACTGTTACTGACAACTGGGAGTGAAGAGGCTTTGGACATAGTCCAGTTCTTCCCCTCACTTCCTGTGTTGTTAGAATCCAGTTCCCTGTCTTTCCACACCTATTTTCCAGTGTACCAGAGGAGAGCAAACACAGATCCTATTACTTTATTTCTGATTTCATGTCCCAAAGCAAACTCTGTTAACTTTCAATTAGTTTACTATGCCTATGCATCCCAGGGTCCACATATCCTGGACTTGGCTAAAATTGTGGACTGAGTTGAGGAAACTGAGGTAACTCATCTAAAATAGATGTTTTCACCTCTGAATCTCCAAGTTGGGATGAAATGGTCAAATTTATTGTAGCTTCTTCCCAGGGCAGGTATAGCTTCTGAAGTCTGAGATGGTGGCACACACCTACAGTCTCAGCACTCTGGGAGGCTAAGGCAGGAAAATCTCAATTTTGAGCCCATCCTGGGAAACTTAATGGCCTAGCAAGACCCTGTCTCCAGAAATCAAACAAACAGACAAACAGAAAACCCTAAAAAAGAGGCTGCGATATAACTTAATGCGAAGGTCCTGAATTCAATTCCCCATATTGGAAAAGCAAAACCAAGAATGGCCCTTGAGAATATTGATTTCTATGGTTCAACTCGTGAGATCTCTAAGTGGGATTTCAAATAGGTACCACACCTACTATCATTTAACTAGCTCATTTGACTGCTAAGATTTTGGTTTCCTTAAGAGCAAAACCCTGGGACCAATGAATCACTCGCTGAGTGTTACACATTCTTTAAAGCACCAAAACCAATCTCCTTGGGTAGCCTGTTTCCATGTGGCTAACTCAAGATAACCCCATGATTCTCGACAAGTCCACTGTGAAGAATGGAGGTGAGTTTGTACATACTATAATAAATGCTAATCAATACCTGTTCCCAAGCTAGGTGATTCAGGAACAAGTTCTTTCCCCTTTTGTCCTTTATCTCTACATTGAGGGCAAAAATCTTTATTCAACTGACCTTACTGTGCTGATACTTATACACACCAGACCAGATCATAAATGTGAATTTGCCTTACAAATTATGAAGTGACAAAAATATGTTTGGGTTCCCTACTCCTTCTGAAGTACTTCTTGGCTCATCAAATTTTTCTGTGACTTGCTTGAGTCTTTAGAGTGAGCTGAACCCATGGGAGGGAGGCTCTGAGACACAGACCATGGCCATTGACTTGTCTGATAAAGCTTCTTTTTAGGATAAGAGCTGTAGTTGGTTGACTCTGTCTTCACTATCAACTTAGTCCTGGTCACAGAGCAAACTGGGGTTTCTAGAACTGAGGTGACCCTGTAAAGGATACCTGTCCTGAATCCAAATCAAGCAGTTGGTAATCATCACTCTTAAGCAATTATGTATCCATCCATCCATCCATCCATCCATCCATCCATCTCTGAAAGCCATTATAGCTCTGTGCTAGGTAGAAGGCTATGACTGAGAAACCCACATCTAGCTGTACCCTCTTGAACTTCAGGTCTGGCCTTATCTCTAGGCACAATCTCTGATAGAGTGGAAATAAAAAGGCTACAGACCAGAATTTGCTGAATTTCTTCATTATCACACTTCACATGGTATTTCACAATGTCCTGGAAAATGTCTTTCCTATTTTCAAGCTTATTCATTGATTCATAGGTGTCAGGATTTAAGACAGACCATCCCAGGAACTGAGTCAAAGACTGAAAAGAAAGGAAGAATCAGAAATAGAACACACAGGTTTGATGCTGACTCCAGCACAAGATACTCTAAGCCAGTGGTTCTCAACCTTTCTAATGCTGTGACCCTGCAATACAGTTCCTCATGTTGCAGTGACCCCAAACGAAAAAATAATTTTGGTGGCTACTTCAAAACTGTAATTCCAAATAAATAACATTTCCCGATGGCTTTAGGCAACCCCTGTGTTTTGGTCATTCGACCCCTGCCAGGGTCGTGACCCACAGGTTGAGAACCGCTGCTCTAAGCTATGTAGTGCCAGCCACTTGTAGGTGTGGTAAAATATGATAAAATAGTGTAGGTGTGAGTGCTCTTTAAATTAAGAATTAACATACATTAAGTTGTATTCTTATACATAATCACCTTATTTATTTATTTATTTATTTTTGAGACAAAGTCTAGCTATGCACTTTAGGCTGACTTTGAACTCACAGTGATCCTCCTGCCTCAGCCTCCCATGCTGAGATTAAAGGCATAAGCCACCACACTTGGCCAACTTTAAAATGGACACTCTTTGCCTATAAGGGCAGGGAGTACATAGGAATGCATAAAATTTCTGCTCAATTTTGCTATAAATCTAAAACTTCAATTTAAAAAATGAAGTTTGTTTATTACATTTTTTAAAAAAAGGGGGATTGTGAACTTCTCTGCCATCATGTGTCAGTGAAGAAATGAGAACAAAGAAAATGTCTCAGGGGCCACGAAGATAGCTCGGTGGTCTAAGTGCTGTGTAGGCAAGCACAAGGACCTGAATTTGATTCCCAGTACTACACGCTGTGCAGGCTCCACCCCAGGGGTGCTGAGTTGGTGACCAAGACCTGGCATGGTGGTGCACAGCTCTGCACAGCCTCTTGGGAGGCTGAAACAGGAAAACCGCTATGAGTCTCAGCTGCCTAGTGAGGCCCTGTGCCAAATACACTGGAAAAAAAAAAAAAACAAAAAAAAACAAGCTAAGTCTGTGTCAGGGATGCACCCACAAGGTGGTGTCCCTGCCCCTCCACTCATCTAGGCAGCCCTGAAGGTGGCAGCAAGTGAACTATGAGTCTTTGCACCAAGGGACCTCCCAGCACATCAAACCTCCATGAGCGTCTCGTCCATTTCATCAAAGGGTTTCCCATCTTTGCGATTGTAAAACGTGGCAACCCCGACGATTTCTTCCTTCTTGTTCACAATGGGCATTGAAAGGACGTTTTTAATCACCCATCCAGACTCATCCAGAGGCTCTTTCTATAAGAGAAGCAACAGACTGCAGGTTCTCTCTGGCTGCGGGCTGCACAGACAGCTGTGACAGACTCCCTGCTGTGACATGATTTTCTTTTTCTTTTTTTTTAATTCACTGGCTGAGAAGGAGCAAAAAGAGGACAGAGCTTGTTACATTTGGCATGGTTTTAGCCAGGCACAAAGACGATGAGCAAACAGTCCATCTGTTTGAGTCCCTGAAGCCATGTGATGATATTGTTTCCATCCCTAAGATGTCAGGGTTAGTGTGTGCCAGGCACTACATTATGTCCTGGGGTTATAATGATGAGCAGAAACACCCTGGGAGGCAATAGTCCCCTTTCATGTATAGGAGGTAACCATGGCTGAATTGCTGGCTTCAAAAGGCAGTGCTGCTGGTTCCCATAACTTTGAATTAATCACTTAGAATTATGCGCCGCATTTCTGCCTTTGACCTGACTTTTTGGGTTACTTTTTGGCACACTATTTATCTCCTTGACCTGCAACCCTCCAAGCTCTCTATTGGACTTTTTTTTTTTTTTTTTTTTTTGTGAACATCATAGTGAAGAGAAAGTGAAATAGGTTACCACTAATGATTTTTAAAGAAGGAAATTAATTGATTCAATTTTCCCATCTATAGATAGGAGAAAACATACATCTCAATAAAGAAATGAAGCTCTTGGTCAATTGTAAGATGCTTTGGTGAGTCATTTCCCACTTGAGCCATGCTTTTGTTATAAAGTTGACACAAAAACTCCTTCTTCTACAGATTTGTCAACATTTATAGTATATTTAAAAACTAAGCTACCAGCTGGGAAAACCAAGAAAATAAGACACAGATTGTCCTTGTTGTATTAATATTCTATAAAGTAAACCAACAATTACACTGCGGTGTGGGAAGATGTCTGAGTTCGCTTTGTGGCTTGCTTGAGCTAGGCAGGAACAGGAAGCCAAGGAAGACTTTCTCCAGCAGGTGTCCTTCAGTTCTGAAATTTCCAGATTCTTATGTGGTGAGATGATAGTTATTATTAGCGGTTTAATATGCTAGTGGGAATGGACAGAAGGATGAAGAACACTGCATAACCCAGCAAGTACCAGATGATGGGCTTGAGGCCTATCGTCCCCCTAAGCACTCTACAGGACCCTCAGGAGTCCTCCCCTCCTGAAGGTCAGAATGAAGAGCAAGTGAAATCAGATGCCATTGAAAATTTTTAAAGAAGGAAATTCATTGGTCCAGCTTGCCTTTTAAAAAAATCTTTGTGGAAGATGAGTTGGAGGAGAGGGTGAGAAACTAAAGATTAGATTTGCTTTACTAATATTGCTAGACTACAACCAGATGAGTTGGGTAAAGACTGAGTTCTATGGTAGTTAGGGTTAGGTTAGCAACTCCTTAAGCTTGCCATATTGATGCCACCAAAAATCCCAACATAGGCAGTGCAATCTAAGTGTATCTTTCTAAACCTTTTGATAATGTAAAAAGTAGTTCACTGATTTTCCTAACAAGTCGATCATTTTTGTTTCCTTATCTTTCATTGATTGCTAATGATTTGCTAAACCCTAGCATGCTGAATTCAACCAATATTAGTAGGAGACCTAGAGATAAAAAAGCTAAAAATTCAACTTTTCTTCAAAGAAAGCCAATATTCTATTGAGAAAAATTAGTATAAGATGGAAATAAGGTCAGCAGAACATGAAATAAGGGAGAAATAGCAAGAGAGACAAACTGCTTGGCATGCCCCTCCAGGCCCGCATCACCTGTCCTCTCAGCTGTCTGTCTACAACCTTCTGCCACTCTCTCCTTTGGTCCCAGATTGTTTGACCTGTTCTAGTACCTTCTGTTTAGCCACCTCTTCTCCCCTCCTCTTCCCACCAGACATAATGTCCTTAGGGATGTGTTTCTCAATTTTCCCCAAACCAGAGTAGCTCTCGCTACTCCTCTCCCTTCTCCAGACTGACACTTTGTGATGTCCCTCTCAAGCCTCATAGAGAGAAGACAGTGCTTCTCTGCTATTATAGTCAGGTAACATTGTACCAAAGCCTGGCCTAGAGAGTATCCTCCATAAATGTGTGTGTGTGTGTGTGTGTGTGTGTGTGTGTGAGAGAGAGAGAGAGAGAGAGAGAGAATCAAATGAAATACTAAACTATATTCCATGCACATTATCAGGAAAATCACGATGTAACTTGTCAGAGTGATAGCATTTGAGATTGCTGATGAAAGGCAGAGGGATTTGGACTGGAGATGGTTGTAGAGGGAAGAGAATAAGCAAAGGTCTTGAGACAAAAAAGCAAAAAAGTATGAGTGTTAAAACTGAATGGGAGGGCTGACAAGATGGTTCAGTGGTCTAAAGTGCCTGTTTAGGAAAGCTTAGGCAACCACAGGGACCACAGTTCAATCCCTGGCACCATATGCTGTGCCAGCCCCACCCCCAAGGCAGGCTGAGCCAGCCATAGTACAAAAAACCTGAATGGGATCCCTGAGAACACAGCTCTGTGGTGCTTCCCTGGAGAGCTCTAGGCTCCAAGTTCAATTCCTGATACAAAAACAAAACTGAACTGGACCTTCTGACCTTCCAACTGCCCAGCTAAGTCCACCCCACCCCCACTGGCACAGGGCTTTGCTACACTCAGTGTTTCACTTTATTTAGATTGCTTCCCAAGAAAGTGAGTGGATTCTAATATGTTCTGATGTTCTTTCTAGTGGGAAAAAGAATCATATAACTCAGAGGAAAAAAAAAAAAAAAAGACTTACCTGAAATGCAAAAAAGTCCTCTGCAGGTGCATTCATAATATTGCAGATCTGAAAGCCATGGAGGGGAACAATGGAGTTGTGGTTAGCTCTGAGAGCGCCCCCAGGGAAGCAATTCCTCCTGCGCTCAGAAATGCCTTGTCCTTGCCCAAGGCACTCCTGTTCTGTTAACCAGGTAGACAAAACCTAGGTGGTTCGAGGTTATTAACTAAGGTTGCAGGCTAGAAAAATCATCTTATCAATATCACTTCTGGTTATTTGCTCCACTGTGAAGGCCTTTCTAAGCTTTAAAAAAAAAGTTCAGGTTGTCATCATTAATAGCGACATAGTTGTTTCTCTTTTGTTAGGCACTAATGGTGTATCAAATTTTTTATGTTTTCATTTTGTTTCATTGTTTGTTTGTTGTAGTGCTGGGGATGGAAACCAGAGGCACTAGGCAAGTGCTTTACCAAAGTAATTATATTTTAAACTGCTACAAATAATACTACTCTAAATGTCTTTGGCTGGATAGCTTTTCTTTTTCTTTTTCTTTCTTTCTTCTTCTTCTTTTTTTTTTTTTTTGTATGTGTGTGCAGGAAAGTTTGTTTCCCTAGGGTATAAACCTAAAGTAGAATAAGAAATGAACAATGTTGTAAGTGGCTCTACATAGCCAGATTTCTCTTCTGAAGATTCGACCAGGGAATCAGACACTTAGCAGAGCCCAGCAAAGCCTGGCCAAGGGTGTGTGTGTGTACTGCACACAGGCATCTGTTTGAGAGGGTGCTCAGAGCTAAGGCTGGTCCCTGCTGCTTGCCGAGTCTTACCCTGGCCTTACTCCACCACAGGGGCTTGCAGAAACCCTGGTTTTCAACACAGGAAGGAGCTGTCAGTTTCAGAAGGGGAGCCCTCCCTTTCATCCTCTTGTGGATGAAGACTGTTCCCTGCTGACTCCTGATCTCTCCAAGCATCTCTTGGTCTTGAGGATGCTTGAGTCTCCCATCCTTGAAAATGAATCCCCTCCTTCACCTGACATGGTCACCATAGCAACCATCCAGGCAGACAGTCTCCTCCTACATTCTTTTCCTTGTCATCACCTATCTATTCCTCAGTAGACCTCCACTTTGCTGCCAAATCCATTTTCGTCAGGGCCACCAACGACCTACTACTAATGGCCCACCCCAGGGGCTTTGCATTTTCTGTTGCACCAGTTCACTATGCTGTGCCTGATCTCCCTTTCTTTGTTGTCCTTTCTACTTCCTTGGTTTCCATGACACCACCGCTCCTGGCCTCCAAACATCTCTGAACACCCCTGTTTGCCCTTCACACACCTCTATCAACCCGCTTGAGACACAGTGGCATCCTCCAGCATTTCACCAGCCCCCATGGTTTCAAGGACCATCTTTGTGGTCCTCATAGCTTCATAATCTTATCTCTAGCCCTCCTCCTTCCCCATGGCACTGGAATTGTTTCTTCCTCTACCTGCTGGATATTTGCTCCTGAAAAATGTCTCTGTCTGACCTTGGCTGAAATTGACCTCATGCTTTTACATCAAAAACTGAGAGGAAACATGCATCAATTAGTCCAAAGCCTTGAAATGTGCTTTGACTGTTCTGTCTTCCCCCATCTACTTATTTTCTAAATTAATTTTGTTGTCCCTGTTTACTTATGATCAATTGTAAAGTCCTACCGGCTTTACCCTCTCAGTGTTAGCTTTGCCACCTTATACTTTTCCATCTTGTCTCTGTTGGGGTTGTATTCAATGAATCCTTTCATTAATATTTTGTCAGGAGCACTCAACAGCCATTGGCAAGAGAGACAGTATTCTTTACTGTGCCTGACTTCCATCATTCTTGTTTGAACTATGCGCTGGTCACTCTGCCTCTGCTCCTAGTTTTTCAAGTCCGTTTTCTGTGGAATATTAAGTCCTTTTGCCAGCAGTATCTTGCTAAGATGCAAAGTGAGTATGCCAATCTTCTGCTTAAAGATTCATCATATGGGGTTGGGGACATAGCTCAGTGCCACAAGCATCAGGCTGGCAAGTGCTAGGTCCTGAGTTCAATTGTCAGTACCAAAAAAAAAAAAAGAAAGATCATCCTCTGTAGATTAAAATCCCACCACTGGCCATGACATCCAAAGCCTACTGTGATCTGACCCCTTCCCCCGTCGCAAGTCATCTCTTATTATCTTCCTGTCTCCAGCCTAATACTTCAATAAGAATAAACTGCACAGAGTGTGCGGCTCCACACCTTCATCCACATCATGGGTCTGTTGTTAGGGTTCAGCATGAAATTTCCCCAAAGCCCCGTGTTTTAAAAAGGATGGCCCTCAATTGGGCATTACAGGAAGGTGTGAAGACCTTACAGAGGTGGGGTTCAGAGAGTTGATCTTGAAGGGGACATTAGAACCCACCCCTTCTCTCCCTCACTCCTTTTTACTGCCTAGCCACAGCAAGGTGAGCCCCTTTGGTCTAGCATGTACTCCCACTTCGATCTGCTTACCTGCCCCCAGGCTTCAAAGCAGTGAGGCTGACTGACCAGGGACTGAGACCTCCACAACTGTAAGCTAAAACAAATCTTTCCTCATTATATGTTGGTTGTCTCAGGTATTTGTTAAAGTAATGGGAAGGTGACTAACACCTGTGTTGTTCCTGGGAAGTTAGCCAGTCATTGTCCTTAGCGCAGTTGTCAGTGAGCCAGTCCATCATTCAATCTAAGGATTATTTCCCTGTATTTTATACATGCCCACATGTCAGTTCTCTGTTCATTTCTTTGGCTCAGTTGTCAAGTGATTGAAAACCAAGAGAAACAGCCTTTGAAGAATCACTGGTCCTCTCATTTTTTCTACCCTCTTGATCTAAACTCTTCTCTCTAGGAGGCTTAGATTCAATAGCCTCCAACATCACAAGCCTCACTGGTGGCCCACTGCAATTGCAGAACATTTGACTGTGTATGTATCTGCTTCCTCTTAGTCCAAAGAGAAGTATATTCTTTTCCTTTTTTTTTTTTTTTT
>PVJA010019989.1:0-37575 GCA_004027025.1 Myocastor coypus | reverse complement strand
ACACAGCACTATTACATAAAGTCTGATTGATAGGAGGTAAGGTGGGCAGAAGTTATCAAAAATCCAAAAAGCAAGCATCTGAAGGAAGCCGCGTACTGTGATTAAGGAGGTGGGCAGACTTCCCTGTACTGCTTGGATGGTGCGTTGGCAGGGCCAGGCTGCAGTGCCAACCCCTGAGCCCAGCACCTTCAAGAACACTCAAACACTAGTGAGAGGAGGCTCCCACTGACCACTGACTTGGTCACAAGAGAAGCCTAGTTTGATCAGTTGCCTGTGTGTCTACCAGATTATGGCATTTGACCCCATGAAGAAATAACTTCAGAAAAGAGACAAGACAGAAAAATAAAATCTGCCTGACTGTTGTATCCATGCTGATTTCTCATTTCCTTTTATCTCTTCTTTCTCTCCCTATTGACTTTCTGATGGTCCCGGGACTCACCCATTCTTCATCTGGTGTCATATACATGCCTCGGTCAGTCCCCTCTAATTTCTACAAAGAGTATGTGCTGGAGAATTGCTCTCCTGCTAGCAGAATGAGCATCAAATTAGGTTAAAATCCATAGTTGTGAAGTTTAGCCATAGTCATTCATCCCTTGGATTGGTTACCAAACCTCCTCATCTCCTTCCTACCTGGATATGGACTTAGAATGTGGAGCGTAGAGCAGACTATCTGCGAATAAAGCAAGCATGACATTTGTCTTTAAATTTATAATTCTGAACACTTTCACTTGAATAGTCTCATTTATCAGGTAAAATCTCCAGCAGGGACAAGAAAGACTCGAACCTGCTTTGATGGTTAGATTCTTGGCTATCGGAGGAAGACTTAGAAATGAATGAAGTTTATGTGATCTTGTTAGCTCTGCTGTGTCCTTGGATATGCAGTGATTTTCCTAATGAAGGCAGTTCTATAGTTCCATGACACTGGTGGGAAAAACATGCCATGAAAAATAAACCCTCAGTGCACATAGGTGTGGCTCTTCTGCCACCTTGGTGTCCACAGGGACACCTCCAGTGTTCTACGTGCTATCAAAGTCCACAGTTGAAAGGCCCCTCATACAAAATAGCATAGCATTCAGTCTACACATATCCCTCTGTGTACTTTGTAGCATGTCTTTATGACTTATAATAATACACTTCAAATGTCTGTCAGTGACTTACAATGCTCTGCCAGTAATCATTTTACTACATTTTTTAGAGAATAATGATAAGAAAAAATTGTATTTTTGCAGTGATAAGAAAAATTTGCAGGTTTGGGATGAGTGTAATATTTTTCTCAAATATTTTGATCTCAGATTGAGAGAGCCAACTGTATAATAATTAAATATTAGATAAGAAAAATCTCCTTATTTAAAAGGACATCTTGAAGTATAAATTTACAGTACAGAACTAGAGTTTCCAATTGTTAAAATTCTTAATAAATGCTGTAATCACGAAATGATCCCTTAAAACTATCTGCCAACACTGTAGTATATAAAAGAGACATATAATAAAGATGTATAATATAAAGGAGGGCACTTTTGCACTCTCTTTTATTATTTGATCCGAAGCTTTTTTCTTTCATATACTTTATCCATTTAAGCAAAACTACTCATCAGTTGTAATGGTGACTCTATTGATCTGCTCTTGCTAGGATATTAAAAATATTTTTCTGCAAAGGATGGAAAACAAAAACCTTGAACAGGGAAACGTGCACATTCCAAGCATGTTAGCTAATTTCCTGTAAAATGAAAGTGCATGTCAACAATGTGTGTTGCTGTCTTTTATCTGCAAAAAAGCAGTAAGAAGAGATGCAAATGTGTTTCTAAATCTTCTGGAATCCTGGTAGGAAATTCATTTAATGAAGCAGTAATTTTGTGCGACTTTGTAAAGACTGTCAGCAGCGCATGCTAGTTTAAACAGCTCAAACTTTGTCTTCATACCTCCAGCAGCGTTACATTTTAATGAAACACACTCAAAATAGCACAATGCATATTTCTAGGCTTTGATCATTAGAATTCTTCTGTGGACTGCTAGCCACAAATAACCAACTTGAAAAACCAAGCCAAGTTAGACAGCTTTCTTGTTTCTTCTTACCATTTCTGGCCTTTTGAACATTTTCTCTCTTCTTACTAAAGCCAAATAAAGATAAGCTGGCTGTTGGCTCAATCTTTCCAATCCACCTGCTTATATCAAACTAAGACTGACCTTAATCCTTATTTCATCAAAAAGGGATGTCGTGACTGATCTAACCTTCTCCTGGAGGAGCGAAAAGGCATTGACCAGAATGACAAATTATAAACTTGTGAATCAAGGTTGACAATACAGAAATCACAGGAAATAACTGTGAAGTTATTTACAGCTTGTCACACTGGCTAATGGAAGAACACGTGTGTCTTATCTCGACAAAAGCTTAAATCCTGGAATTTCCATACGTTGGAGTAAATTTCTTGGTGTCCTTCAACCAGGGAAGCAGTGTGTGTGTGTGTGTGTGTGTGTGTGTGTAGGTGGGGGAAGACGCATGCTATGTGGATAGGTGATCCTAAGTTTGAATCTCCAAAAGGCCACTTCCCAGCTGGGGGGCTTTGACAGCTTTCAAATAAACATGAACTACTGAATCGAAAAATGGATATAAAAATATATTTCTAACATTACCAGGGGAGAAACTGAAGAAAATATGCAAACAGGACCTAGAACTTATCTTCACCTCTACTGAGAGCATTGTAGAAATTGAAGTGTTGAAGAAAGGCACATGCTTGTACTGAGACATAAGCAAGAATATGTCTCAACTTCAGGATATAGCAAATAACTCTTCAGCAAAAGCTTTACCTAAGATCACAGCAGACCCATGAGGCAGGGGAGTAAGACAGCAGCCATCTCCAGAAGGGAGGACCTGTCCAGGACTTGGAGATGCTCTGCTAATATCTGTCCTTCTTAGATTCAATTCTGAAAGTCACCACAAGAAGTAATACTCACAGGGAAACCAGCATCTGCAAAACCATGCTGGATACCAATGTTTTGAACTGCCAGGCAGTCTTGGCAAACATTACATTTCGTCACCCATTTGGCTCATGCCAAGTTGGCATGTTCGGAATTTTGTCTGTTAGTCAATCTAAATAAAGCACATTGGTGTGGAGATTGTTTCACTGCTTTATTGAACTGGAAAGCTAAGCCTCCCTCAGTATTACGTAGTGAAGGGTTTTTGTGGAAAGACGGTATTTTTACCGCTGATCCAAAGGTGGCATTGCCCTAGAGAGGAGGGTTGGGGAACAGCTCCTCTCCATACACGTTGGCAGAACTGAGGCACCTGCGTGCTTTAGTGTGAGACCCTTCCTTCCTTGGCAGAGCTCTGCCCCCATCGGTGCCTATGGGTCTGCTCCAAGTCCACACCACATGGATCTGTAGTCATAGGTCAGAGACTTTCACTCTTTAGATAAGTCTGCTACTGGCTAGGTAACTAGATGTACTTTCGAAAACATCTGTGGAGCAGTTTTTCATTCAAGTCATTGGCTAAAGTTTATTTTATTTAGGTAACTTGCCCAGCACTCTAAATATTTGCAGAAAATATTTCAATTTTTGTGCCAGAGAGCATGTTACCCTAGCTGAAAAGGCAGTGACAAAGTTTCAAAGCCTCAAAGAGAAGCAAAGTATCACGGTAGCCTACTAATATACACTATACTGTGGTTCGATGTAAATTTTGGACAAGCAAAGGTCTGTGGACAGCTCAGACAAAATACTCTCCCTCAGACAAAAAAGCTGGCAAGCTGACTTTTATCACAATTTTAAAATATCAGCATACCGTAAGTCTCCACTCAGAAACTGAAGAAATGTACCGACTCCCCAGGATGACTGTAAGTTGCATGTACTGCAAACGTGTGTTAAAAAATAAGCACACAAGTTTCCAACATCATTAGTTATCAGTAAGATGCACTTGTATGTCAACCAAGTGCCTCTTTCCATTTAGGCCAGAATTAGGGCGAGTCCCAACACCACGTATCAGTAAAGACATGCAGCACCTGAAATTCCAATTATTGCTGGTGCTCCTATTGTGTGGTGGAGCACCGTGGAGAACGGACTTTAGAGTCCTCTTCTGCGGATGATCACGCGTAATTTAAAGACAGCAAAGCATTCTGGGAAATATCCTGAGGTGATCCTGCCCTTGTACAGCCCCCACAAGGAGCACTTGCGCAAGCCTAGGTGGGCTCCTTCTTGACCGATCTCTCCCCTGGCCTCAGCACAGTCAAGACGTGCGGGAAACACAAGACGCCTGAGAGGCTGCTGCAGCATCGCGGGGCAGGATGTCTGCAGCAAAGTTTTATTTTCCATTAGATTTCAAAACAGTTTAGAAAATATGTAAACCAGCAACATGGCCATTTACGTTCATTATCAAGTGTGACAATTTGGACTTTAAAATGCTTTTACTGGTACATGTGTGCAGTACACAATGACTACATTTATGGTGGGGACCTCATCTGTGTACATAATACACCTGAGTTCTTTTTGAGCTCCCTTTCCCTCCCCTCCCTCCCTGGTCCCTCCTATTCTTGTTCCCCTTCCTTTTTAGGAATGCTCTCCTTCGTACTATTTTTTATTTTATCTTGCTATTCATAATGGCCCCCTAAAGCTCATGTACTACAAGCCTGGTCCCCAGCTGATGCAGCTATTCAGAGGTATCAGAAGCCCCAGGAAGTGGGCCTAGTTTGAGGAAGTGAGTCACAAAGGCCACGCCTTGAGCAGTGTCTGCTTCCGGACCACTAGAAGCGAGCGATTTCCTGGGCCACATGCTACCCACCAAGCTGTTCTTCCTCTCGTGAGGCCCAGACCAGTGGTGTCAGCCAACTGTGAACTGCACATGAGGCACAGAAACTTTCTTCCGCTAAGCTGATTTGTGCAAATACTTTGCCCAGCAACAGAAAGCTAACAGAAGACTGTGTGTACTCTAGCGCCACCACAAGGAAGGGAGGAACACATTGCTCTATAAAGCTACGTGATTATGGAGTAATAATATGATAGGAAGCTTTCTGCTCCTCTGTAATCTTACAGTATCACCACCACATCCATCATTTTAACTCATGACTACAATATATATAAACAAGAAATGGTAACATATGCACAAAAACATTGGCTTGTACAAATATATTCAGAGTGGTTTTGTTCCTAAGAACCCAAACCTAAATAATACTAAGTACTGTATCACTTAGCAAGAAAATGGATGTATGATTTATGGTGTACTTATGTAATGGAATAGTATTCAGTAATGTAAAGGGAAGAACATCTGGGGCACACGAATACCTGGGTGGGTCACAAAGGATTCGTGCTGAGTGGAAGAAGCTGAACGTGACACATTGTACGTGGTTTGAATCTATTTCTATGAAGCCCAAATCAGGCAAATGTTATAGATAGGTGTTAAAATCAGACAGTGATCATGAAGAGAATTTGACTGGAAAAGAACACAGAGTATTTTCTCTGAGGACAGAATGCTCTAGATCCTGCTGTGGGTGGGGGCTCCAAGCGGGCACACAGAGGTCAAAATGCAGGGATGAGCAAATTCTACTCCTGGTAGATGGATTCACCCACCGAGTACTGTAAACTGGACGAAATGGTAAAGACAACTACTT
The DNA here is from genome assembly GCA_004027025.1 of Myocastor coypus. Lineage (NCBI taxonomy): Eukaryota > Metazoa > Chordata > Mammalia > Rodentia > Myocastoridae > Myocastor > Myocastor coypus. The sequence goes on along the minus strand of PVJA010019989.1, from coordinate 31,981 downwards.
GACACTATTGGAGAAAGAACAAGTTAGACAGATTCTGGAAGGTGGGTGAGAGTTAGATAATGAAAATAATGAGGCAAATTCCATGTTTGCGTGGCGTTTAGCTTGATGGGAAGCTCTGCGTGGCACCTTGTAGAGCAGGTAGCGCTGGGATATAGGTGGGCTGACATGCCGGCTTGAAGAACAGCGGAACAGAAGTTGGTTTGCTCAAGGTAGCTTGAGGGGATTAAAAAAAGGAGGGAGGGAGAGGGAAAGGGAGAGGAGAGAGAGAGAGAGAGAGAGAGAGAGAGAGAGAGAGAGAGAGACCTAAGAGCTGTGCCTGCGCTCTGCTCCAACCTTCTGTCATCTCCTGACAACACATTCATGGGAAGATGTCTAGCATCCGGCTGAGGCTGGATCGAGGGAGCTGAGGTTTCAGCTCGCTCCATCTGTAAGCAAGACATCCGCAGTTTGAGTCCAGCTGAGGTATATGCCTTCTAGGCTGAAAAATAAGTATTTTTTTCCAGAAACATTAGAGTCTGCTATCCTTATAACACATCGTTTGTCCAGATTATAATTCAAAAATTTTCAATAAGGAAAGACATCCATACTCAGATAATGGGGAACTCCAGGGAGACTGATCCCAAGATTATCCAAATATTACAATCCATAGGCAAAGATTATAAAACAGCTGCTACAGCTGTGATACAGGGCGGGAAGGAAAGCTATGCTATAGGATGATTTAAAAAGGCAAGAAACGCAGCAAAAGTATAAAATCTGGGGGTTGGAAGTTACAGAACTGAGAAACAAAATACCTGAAATAAAAATTTAGTGTTAAGCAAAATAGAAATTTACAATGAAGAATTATTAACCTTTAAGACAGAGAAACAGAAATTACTCAATCTGAAGATGACTATGGGGTGGGGAGATTGAAAATAATTGAATAGGCCCCTAAGGACCCCTGGAAATACGGTAATACGTAACAGGAAGAATATGTCAGAATTCAATACTAGATGAAAAAGAGAGTCATATTCTCCTAAAATATTTTCAGAAATGATGTCTGAATATTTTTTACATTAGAAAAGGGAAGGATTAATAGTTTTAAGAATCTCAACAGGGTCGGCAAGATAGCTCAGCGATCTAAAGTGATGATTAAGCAAGCTTAGGCAACCACAAGGACTGCGGCTCAATCCCCAGCACCACATGCTACACCAGCCCCATCCCCAGGGTAGGCTGAGCTGGCCATAGCATCAATAAGTAAAGATTTTTTAAAAAAAAGAATCTCAAGAAACCGAGCATGGTGGCACTAGCCTATAATCTCTGTACTGGGGAGGCTGAGATGAGCACAGCTATGAGCTCAAGGCCAGCCTCAGCCACAGTGTTATTCTGCCACAACAAAACAAAAAACTCAAGAAAACTTGCATCTAGGTGATAGAACATGGATGTATACTGTATAACTCTGACTTTTCTGCTGGAAATTTTTAGAAGGAAATTTTTGAAAAATAGCAAAAACTCATTAAAATAAACAGTAGACATCTGTGTATGCTATGGTGTATTAATAAGATTTCAATTTTTAAAAAGTGATCTAATTCTAAACTAGAATATATAAGGTGTGCCTTCAAACTTTAAGGGACAATACTCAACATTTTTTATAATGTTTGCTTGACATAGTTAAAGTGTAGCTCATGCAATGGGGATGAATGGCTCACATCATGTAACACAGAGTCCATTCTTCTGTCCACCCATCAGTTCTCTTTTTGCTCAATAATGGCTTTGATTATACCTCGTGAACAAATAGGTACATCAAAGAACATGTTTTGCAACTCAAAGAAAGAAAAGCTGGATCACAACACAGTGCCATACCTTCTGACCCTTCATCCGCTGGTATCTTACCTTTTATCAGCAAGAATGTGCAGGCGAAGGCTGTACCACAAAGCCAATCCACATTCTATTCAGGCAACGATGATAAAGGATGCACTTTGGAAGCTTAGTTTCCTATGACTGCCACCAACTTGCTGTGTGATTGAAAGTAAGCCCTTACATGGACCTGGAATGCAGTTTCTTCCCTACAGTATCAGCAGGCAGGAAAGAATAGGCTTCTGATTTCTTCCATATCTTGTATTTGTTGCTACGATTGAGCTCATTAGAAAGATGTGCTAATTCTGTTATTCTAGCAGTGTGTCCATAATGCATGGCAGACCAAGTTTGCTTGAGACAGTCTGTCTGGTCAAAGTCAAGAACAAACTTTTATCTGGCTCCATTTGAACCCAGAAGGTTGGAACAGTTTCCAATAAGCATTGCCACTCTCAGCCATGGTTCTTTAAAAAAAAAAAAATGGAACTGACATTAACAACCAGGTGGGTTTTAAAAGATACAAAAATCCCCAAGGGAAAGGTAATGTGCTGCGATTAAGCTCATACAGAACTGACATCATGTAGGGGGAGAGGGAAAAAAACCACCTACAATAAAATGTTATGCCTGTCCCTGTTTTCAATTTCCTCCCACACATCTACGGCTTCCGTTGAAACCTGTTATTGCTAAAGTACTTCTTATGAAGGAAAGAGCTACAGCTCTAAAAGAGACGATTGGCACCCAAATTCAGCTGTGGTGTTGGAGGCAATTAAAATGTATTTGGTAATTTCTCTCCTGGGCATTTGGTGATGTTATTGCTATGGTCAATGTGTCCTAAAAAGGGGATGTTTTCTATTAATCATAAAAATAGAAATATTGCTAATAGTAGTTTTAGAAATATCAGATAATTAAAAACATTATGTTGATCTTTCAACAGAAGATTATATTACCAATAATAGAAGAAACCCAAAAGATCTAGCAATTGGTAGAAGCTTGTACTGATTGTTAATCCAACATGAAAGTCATTTCAAAATGCTCAGTTTCTAATTCAGAGTGTTTTGAATCCAGGAAAGTATTTTCCCAGTAAACATAAAACATAATCAAATCTTTAAAAATTTTTATTTTAAAGAGAAAAAGAAATAGAGATGCTAAGAAAACAGTTCAAAACTGATTAGATAATTATTAATAAATAATTAATACACTGTGCATGATTCTATTCATAGTAGTTATTCAGAATATGGGCATGATACCTCATCCAAACAGTATTAACACAGGCCTGTATTTTCTGTGAACTAAGACGGACTAGCCATGTAATTAACCTACCTATCCAAACATTTGAAGATAGTAAAGCCTGGGGTCTACAAGATCACACAACTATGAAGCCATAACACTTTCAGTTATGTGTGTGGTCCATGAGTCCTCAGGGTCTATGAACCTACAGTATGAAAGGCCATGTATGCATGAATGATGAAACACTGATACTACAGGCTTCTAAGAGAATGAGTCTCAAGATTGCAGGATATAGTCAAAATTATAAGGCGATTAGTTTATGGTGGAATTATAATGGCATTGGTTATGACAGCTGACTTACTCTGTTTTACAGCAAAGGGTACACTAAATACTTCAAGGTTCTATGGATTGACTTGGAAATAACTGTCCTGGATCTTTTTGTCATTCAAAATCATTTTTATAATCTTTATAGATTGAAATTATAGGAGGCATTTGAACTTAGGGGGCTCAAGCAGAAACATTCTCAACCTCCTTTCTCTTGGAATCACCCATAGTATCAAAGACAAGAAAAGTGAATTCCTTTTGGATTGCGTGTTAAAACCTTGCCACCAAAAAATGAAGGGAGAACAAAGAATTGGAGGAGTTGTCTAGTACAGCAGAATCTAAATTTTGTAGAGAGTGATACCAAAAAGCAAGAAGCCATTGGCTCTGGAGACCCAGAGAAAGACTCAAGAATAGGCGACCTGGGATGTCTTAAAAGACAGTCGTGCAAGCAGTTCTATTGGAAATTAAAACCACAATTTAGACATTGTGGTTTTATTGGAAATCTGTCTTAGGAGAACATAGATGCTCAGCGCTTCCTCCTGCCCACATAACCTGACCACTTTTCTTGCACTTCCACTATGAACTATGAGAAATAATTTCTTTAAAAAAATCAGAGTCTCTATGTTCAGAAACGTAAGGTACAGGCAAAGGTGGTATTAAAATAGCACACTGCGATCAGAAAAAAATGTCTCCAGGCTACCTACTACTTTTCACCAGTCCTTACTAACAGAATAACTATAATCAGGTTATTCATGCTAAGAAAGAGGTTAGAGAATCTATTCACTTTCATACATGTTTCTAAAAAAGATATTGGAAAAATGTATTCTGTAGAGGGAGCAAACTCAATCAGAGGGAAAAACTGCAAAACAGAGACTGATATCTGTCTGTCTGTCTATATTTTAAATATAGTCAGAGGACTAACTGCCATAATAAATATACTCCCAAACAGATTAAGTTTCAAACACATTATACCAGTGTTTATTTCTCATTCATGTGAGGTCATTTTCTGAGGCTCACTTTCATTCCAGCCACACAAGTATATTAAGTTATTTCCATGAGCTAAGCCTGGAAATGGAAAAATTCACTTCTAAGACTCCACTCCATGAAACTTAGTCACAAAGCCCCCTTTTAACTGCAAAGGAGAATGGGGAATGAACTTTAATGTGCAGCTCAAAGTTTTCACACTCAAACAGCTGGCTGATAACACTGTCTAAAAGCTACTCAGCTGTGCACCCAGTGGCCATGCCTGGTTAAATATGGTGAAATGTCCTTGAAATAAGCACAGGCCACTCTAAACCGTAGCAAAGCTGGAAAAGATTTTTTGAAATTAAAAGTATGACAGCCAAACTCAAACATTCAAAATATAGTACAACATAAAGCTGAAACCTACCAGAAAGGGAAATAAACAAGAAATAAAAAGCCAAAAAGAAAAGAAATGAAAAGAAGAAAGGGGAAGGAAAACCAATTTTTAAAAAAGATATCATTTCAACATTAAAAACTCAGGTATGTCTCTCAACTTTGAATATTAATATATAATCTTAAAGCATGAAGATAGAATAAAGAAGATTTCAGACATATAGACTGAAAAAATACATCTTCCATGGCCTAATATTTACTCAAGATATTACTAAAGAACATGGACTATTGACCTAAAGAGGAAACCAACAAGAAGATAAACACAGGGTATAAAAAATAGAAAGCAGAAGGAGACAGATGAAATATAGTTGAAGAATGATGACAAAGGGATATTTCAATGTAAAAATTGTACAGCTGGGCCAGAGAAAAAATGTATTTCTCAGAGGAAAATGAATATATTACTTTTATGTGGAAAATTTGAACAGAAGGAACTACCTCAAAAAAAGAAGGAAATGAATGATAAGATAAAAACACTATCACGTGGAAATGTTTATTGAGGTGGTTAGCAGACTGAGTAGATAATATGGTAAATCTTAACCACTAGCTCAATGAAAACTAAGGAAACAGAAAAGCAATAGTATGAATTGCAGAAAGAGTAGAAAGGGATACTCAATTAAATGTCACAGTATACAATATAAAGTAAGCAATACTTCTACAGTCTATTAGTTATCTGTTGACATATAACAAATCACCCCAAACTTACAGCTTAAAACCATGCAAATGGCCACCTCACATTCTGCAGCCTATGGACTCAGTCATGGGCTTAGCTAGATGCCATGGATCACTCTTCTTCACAGGGTGTAATTAAGCTGTCATCTCTTAATCTATTTTCTTTGGAAGTTTCCACCAAGACAGAATCTGCTTTTCCATCTGTCCAATGGTGGCATTTGATTTTCCACAGGGTCCCGTGAAGGGTCCCAGGTCCTCATTACTGGCTCGTCAGAGACCGTTTTGATTCCTAGCCACATGTGCTTTCAATGAGATCATGTGCTTTCTCAAAGCTTAAAAATCAACAGAGAGAATCTGCTGGAGAAATTGTATCTATTTAAGTGGTGTCATGCTCTGTTGGTTACAAACAAGCTACTCAAAGTAGGTGACCAAGGCCAAAGACACTGGGACTTGGGGACTGCTGGGGATCATCTTCAAGGCCGTGAAACATAAAGAGGCAATGTAATTGGTCAACTTTTAGCGACAGAACTGAATTTTAAAGCTTGAAGTGAAAGTGTTATCAGAATCTATTGATAAGGTGGAGAGTAAAGATAACATAATAAAGTTACAACACCTCATCTACCAAGTAGAATATCTATAGGAAATGTCCATTGAGAAGTAAGAAATCCATAGACAACATCTAAAAGATAGGGATATAAACAAACAACTTAAGAATATGAAGTGAAAAAAAAAAAAAAAAGGAAGAAGAATATGAAGTGAAATCTCAAGAATCTTACCCATGATTAACTCTGGGAAGGGGATGTGGCAAGTGACTACTGGTTTTGAAACAATTTTGCATTAATTTGAACATAGCCTAATACAAGCAAACATTAATTAAATGGGCAGAGGTTGTGATAGGATACTGCTCTTTTTTGATACTATTCTGAGGTTATTTTAATATGTATCAAAATATAAATAAATCAATATTAATTAAAAGTATGGATATGATGGGAGAAAAGTATCATTGCTCCCTTGCAGATGACGAATTAAAAAGTGTGTAGCTTTCCATCGGGCAACAGTCGAATAAATCATGAATAAATATGAATTAATTCCATTCCAAAAACCTAGATCAGGATTTTTCTTTCTATGCAAGATTAACAAAATATTTGAACTTTCCCAAATAAATCTAAATAGAGTATATTTTGATTATTCAAGAAAAATCTTTACCATAGTCCACATTAATTGGATATTAGGGTTTTAAGATTTTATATTTAAGCTTTTACTCTATGATCTTTTATGTCAGTGGGATTGATTTTACCTTCTAAAATGTAATATATATATATATATATATATATATATATATATATATATATATATATTGTCATTTTTAGCTTTCCTTCGTAGGTACAGTAGGCTTTCTTTAAATCTGCTACTTGCGAACATGTGTGTGTGTGTGTCTGTGTATGTGTTCATAAATATGGAGAAAATATTGCACATGGATATTTTTAAACTTTTGACATCTCATGAGAGCATAAGACATATCTTGAATATGATTAATTGCATATTTAAGAGTGACTACATCTTCAGTTGTACTCATAAAATTGCTTTTCTTTCTTCATATTTAAAAAAAGCTTTTCCTTAGACTGAAAAAGAAAACAATTTGCAGCCTCAATTTTTATCTACTTATCTTAGTGCAAAAAAAAAAAAATCATGTAACAAGTTTGTTTACTTTTTTATGTATAGACATTATTAGCTTTAGATCTACAATACTTCGTGAAGGTCCCATTTCTCTCCTTTGGTACCCTGGCTGCCCTGGGGAAACTGCATATCCCCTGTCACACCCTTCCTTCTGTTACCTGTTTCTGCTTGGAGCCACTTGACCAGGGCCTGAACCTACTGGAAACTGTGAACCCAAAAGAATCTCTACTTTAAATTGTGAGTACTGAGCATTTTGTCTGAAAGATGGGAAAGCACCTAATATAGACACCTACCTAAAGACATCCAGAATAATCTCTTTCTTTTTACGTACTGCAACTATTGATTATTCTCAGAGGCAACTTTGGGAATATGAGGGTATGGTTTTGTTATTTCAGCTTTTATATTTTGTTTGCATTTTTTTTCATTTATCTTGGCCTGATTGATGATGCCATACTCTGGAATTTAAGCTTAAATTTTCATTAGAAGACTGCGACCATGATGTCAGGTTCTCTCATCATCTACATCAAAACTCAGTCCATGAACTACATAAGTACTGTCCACTTAGGTGAAGTCAAGATGGAGTCCTTAGTCCAAGGCCATATCCTGCTTAGTGCCAGGATTGGGACAGTGCCTCTTCTTCTGGTCTACTCAGTGTTCTTTCCGCTTTGCATAAAAATTGTCACCATTTTTTCTGTTTTAAAAAATGGGTGATGAAAGTGTATTTTATTATTTTTTGTTGTTATTTATAAAATAGCTTTTCCATTTCTGAGGTAAGACATTAAATATATATCACCCAGTATTTACACACAAAGATTTGTAGCAGTGTTTTTTTCAGGAGTCAACAAGATAGAACAACCTAAATGTTCATAAATTGACGAAAGCATAAACAACATGGGCTACATTCACTCACTGGAATGTTACTGAGCCAAGAAAAGGAATGAAATGTGTGTAATTCATACAGTCAGGAATGAACCTTGACATCACTGAGCTAAATGAATTAAGCCAGATGCAAATAGCAATAAAATTCCATTTATTAGAAATATTCAAACAGGAAAATTAAAAGATAGAAAATAGATCTAGGGCTGGGGATGTGGAGCAGTGTGTGGCAAGAATCTCTTGATTCTTTTCCAGGCTGATGACAATGGCCTTCAGTTGATGGTAGCGCTAGTCACACATGCCGCATGTACAGTGAAAGCCATTGGATTGTACAATATAAATATGTTAATTCATGGAATATTATTTGTGTCTCAATAAAACTATGTCTCTGTTGGTTTTTTTTCCAAAAGAGACTTTAGATTTATATCACCAATTAATAAATTGAGATGTAGGAATCATTAACTACTATATACATAAATAATGGACAATAAATAACAAAATGGCTCATCAATGAAAATATACCTTTGCTTTTCCCTCCTTTACCTTTCTTATTAGAGTCTCATTATAATCTATGCTAACAAGAAATTTGAATATTATGTCTGAAAATATTATGGATGGCTTAGACTCTGAAAAGAAATGATTACTTCATGACTGCAGTTGTCCATTAAACTCCAAAGAGACACTGAACAGTTGTTTTAATTATTCCTTTACTCTCAATTTCAAGACAGTGGAAAATATTTGCAAAAAACAGGGTGAGTTCTGGGTATAATTCGAAGCCAGAGTAAGGCTGGTTCATGAACCATCAGGAATACTATGGTCTGATGACTTTTCAAATGATTCACAAGACTGACCGCTGCTTGCTGCTTTATTTCGCCTGGCTTCCAGTACTCCCTCGGGCACACTGCTGCTTTATTCTTTTGTGCCTGAGCTTGAAAAGTGAGTTTTTCTTTATTGCACATGCTCTTTGCACTTGGCATCTGAAGACAGAAGAACGCCCGGCCCATAACAGCATTCATACCAGGTGCAGTCAAGTGGATGATACCACTCTTTTAAGTGTAACCTTTCTCCAGAGAACAAAGTGCTTTACAAATATTATCTAACTGAGCTCAGGACCTCAGCGGAGAAGTGAGGCAATCCGGCCTTGGTAAACTATTTCACACCTGAAGGAATCAAAGAAAAAGACTTTCCAACTGAGTTGCAAGAACAGTTTAACTTCTTAACTACCAGAGACAAATAGTTCAAGAAATAATTTGGAAATGAGTTTTCTTTCTACATAATGATGACGGCTAATTCAGCTGGCAGAGCTTGGTGCATCCTCCTTATATTGTAGCCACTCAGATCTTCCAATAGCCCCTTGCTTAAAGAAATTGCCGAAATCAGTGCTTGAACCTAGTGAGTTCTCAGCGTGGATGTTGCCTTGATTTTGGAAATCATGACAATGTTTCTTGGCATAACAAATAAAATAACTCTATAGTCATAGTTTGTGAGACAAGGTCAGTCATAATTTCCATGGTGACCATAAGGCAAGATGTAGGGCACATGAGGAACTTTGAAATGAATTTGGATTATGTCTACCCTAGAATAATTTGCAATATTAGATACATATATTCATATGCAAGTTTGTACTGTATATATGTATATATGTGCAATTACATGACATACATATACATAATATATGCATGTGTCACTCAAATAATGATGAACAAAAATATAAGACAGCCACTAGGATTTCACTGAAAACAATTGTTTACTAAGTCATTTAAACATGTCAACATTTTTCTTACATTATTCACTGGAATGAGAAGAAGATAGTAAATAAGTCTGGGTTTGGTACAGACCTATAATCCCAGCACTCCAGGAGCCTCACAAGCTTGAGCTCAGCTGGGGCAACTTAGTGACTTAAGAAGTCTCTGTCTTGAAAGATAGAAAGAGAGAGAGAGAGAGAGAGAGAGAGAGAGAGAGAGAGAGAGAGAAGAAAGAAGGAAAGAAAGAAAGAAAGAAAGAGGAAAGAAAGAAAGAAAGAAAGAAAGAAAGAAAGAAAGAAAGAAAGGAGGAGGGAGGGAGGGAGAGAGAGAGGAGACAGAAAGAGGAAGGAAAGGAAAGGAAAGGGCAAAAAGAAATCTGTGAACATATCTCACTGGCTTTTCCTCAGGAAAGTTATGGTTTCAGCTAAAGACCTGATTTTTATAACAGAAAAATGAAAATTAAGGCTCTACCACTTGCTGATTATGTGACAGCGGCTAAGCTACAGAATGTCACATATGCCTCTATTTATGCATCACAAAACAAAAGTAAGGACAATATTTACTGTTCTGAGTTAGACAAGTATGAAGGGTCATCTATGAATAGCATACGTAGTAGTGTCCAGAATAAGCACAATGATCTCGTTGTTGTTGCTATGGTTACTCTTATTTTATTCATTTGACAGCTGTTGAACATTGACTTTAGATACTTACATACAGTGCTTAAGTAAACCAAATACTAAGTAATTACAAAGAGTGTCAAGCTGAAGAAACAGAGATGCTTACCTTTCCTGAGTAAACATCAATACCCTCTTGAAACTGCTGGCTTCTCTTCTAACTTCTTCAAGAACTGGCTCTGGGAGAAGAATACTCAGAGTGAGCTCAACCTTGAACTTGAGGCAAGAATTTAGACTCACAGATAAATCCCCAAGCGCTGGCTCTGAGTGTAAGTGGCAGAAAATTGTCTTCCAGCTCAGCTTTCTTAGGACAGAGTATGAAATGAAAAGAGGGATGTGACCAGACAAGCAGTGTGGGGAAATCTCCTTGAAAATTGATGCCCATGGTCTGCAGCAGGATCAACACCAGGGAAAGCAGCAGAGATAAGCAACAACAAGGGCTGGTACACGACATTGCTTGGCATCCCCACGAAGTGGTACCCTCTGGGCGGACAGCTTCAGTAGCTTTTGACGGTCTTTATAGCGGTCTGTGTCATCAGGGCCATTTTTGCTGTGAAGACAACACTACGGGAATTGGAGGCGGCCAGCTGATGTCTAGGGAGGCCTGTGGCTTGTCTCGGTTCTTGTGTACCAGGCCTTGTTATCATGGATCCTCGCACAGAGATGCACTGCAAGAGACGCAGTGACCCTGAGAGGACACAGAAACTGCTGTTCCTCTCCCAGGCCAGAGAGAGGAACTGAGGAGCAGAGGTAATTTCTGAGGAGCCAGGCCGATGGTTAGCCTCTAACTTACTGCAGCATCGTATTTGCTAGCATAACTGATCCCTTCAAGGAAAAAAGAAATCTACCATCATTCTCCCTGAGAGTATATTTTAAGACTTTAAAAATAAGTTATAGAAAATGATATGCAATTGTTAAATAATGTTATATTACCGTAAAACGTAATCATTACAGAAAAAAGTAGAGGACACAAATAAATGGAAGATAGCATATGTTGTTAAATTGGAAAGATCAGTATTGCCTCCTGTTCACACTACCCAGAGTTATCAGTAAGTTCAATGCGATTCTGATCAAAATTCCGGTAGTGTTTTTCATAGAAATAGAAGAAAAGAATTCTAAAATTTGTATGGAACAACAACAGACACCAAGTAGCGAAAGCAAACTGGAGCAAGAAGAACAAAATAGAAAGCATTATACTTACAGATTTCAAATATAACTGGGCTATAGCAAATGAGCAGTATAGTAAATAAAACAGTATTATAGAGACACTTAGACTAGTGGAAAGGAAAATGGAAGGTCGGGACTAAATCCACACACATGCAATCAACTAATCTTTGAGAAAGGTGCCAAGAATACACACAATGAGCAAAAGATCCATTCCACAGTAAGTGACTTGCAGGAAAGTGGATGCACCTTGAGATACGAATATTAAGTAAAACAAATCAGACATACGAGCTGAAATAACACATCGTTTTTCTTAGGTCAGAAACCCAAAGTACGAATAACTTAAAGGACAAAGTAAAAGGCCAATGGTAGAAACAGAATGATAGCTCTTTTGCAAGAAGGAGTGGGACCAAGAGAGGCAAGGGGAAGAAGAAGTAAAATAAATTAAATTTGTAGCTTGCTTGGACCAACACCCCACCCAGAATGTCATCACTGAGTACTAAAAACTTGTACTGAGAAAAAGTGGTACTGCAAAAATTAAATTACATCTTTCTTTTATACTACTTACAAAAATCAAGAACCCAAATTTGATTTTTCTGGAATCATGCTCACTAAGAATGATAATGGAAGGTTGGATTTAATGAAATTGTAAAATTATTTCCAACTAACCCAGTCTATTTTCTTAGCTTTCTCCACCTCTTCTCCCATCATCCACAGTAACCTGAGTCTAACTTTTTGTCATTTGGCTCATCAAAATCTATGAAGAAGCAAGAGCTGAAGGTAACATACCGGCCCCTTATTTTAGCTCAGTTTGTTTTTCCATAAGGAAATAATTGCATTCGTGAGCTTCTTCCATCAGGTTATCTTTAATCTCAGGAGCATACTGGCTTGCCAGAGAGGACAAAATCATGTGAAAACAAAGAACATCTTTCTGAATGTAAATTTTAATGGTACATACTTTTAGACATTCGTATATTAACATAAACAAGGCTGCAATATAAATTAGTCTTACATATTAGCTCAGCATTCTAAAGTTAACATACAGACCTCTACAGAAATCTAAACCATTATGTCTCTACCAATCTATAGTATGTGCCTCTGCGTTGGATAGGCAACAGTAGAAATGTCTCCATGGCACAGTCTTTAGTGAAAAGAATGGAGTCTTCATGTGGCGCTTCCACACTGTCCACGTGGTAAGATCCGCTAAGTTAGCAAAAGGGCAAAGACGGTTATGGAGAGTAGGAGTTAAAGTTCCTGCGTGTACTGACTATGTGATGGATCACTGAACCTCTCTGAGCAAATATCCACATTGGTGAGCCAGGAATGGCGGCTGTGATGTCCTTTCCAAGACTGGAGCAGCTAAAGGCAGACAATTATGAATACAGTCTATACCGACGCAGTGCTACAGAAACGTCACGTGGTCTTGCCTGGTTTTGCTGCTTCCCTCGTTCTGTGGCGTGATCAGAAGCTGTCTTCTGGTCCCGCCGTCAGTCTCTCCAGCCAAGCCCCTCCCTGGGTCTCTTCCTTGCACGTAGATGCGCTTCTGAATTTCGGAGCTCATGGTGCAAATTGCCTCGGTAAAGCAATCGAACTCGATCATACATATCTGTGCTGTATATTAAGACTTTTTTTTTTTTTTTGTCTTTTTGAGACAGGGTCTCACTGTACAGTTCAGGGTGGCCTTGAGCTCATTTTGGGAGCCCAGGCTGGTCTCGAACTCTCACCGATCCTCCTGCCTCAGCCTCCCAAGTGCTGGGATTACAGGCATGCGCCACCACGCCCGGCTTATTAAGACTTTAAACAAAAGTAGAACAACTAAAGGTTCTGGGCTTGCTCCTGCTTATTTCCCTGTCACCCAGGGGATCTGCAGGAGCTTGAGAGGACTGTGGGGTGAGCGCCGGAAATGCTCTGGGCCAGCTGGAAGGCACTCTGACAATCAGAGTCCTTTCTTTGGGACCATGATTATCTCTCTCTGTGCCTTCTGTGCCATCTGTGCGTGTAAATCTTCTGGAAAGAGACAGATACATAGCTGTAGCTTAGCGGCTCCCAATTAGCTATTCATAAGTTAGAAAAAAAGCTATTGTCTGAACTTGGACCCATGTAGTGGGTTCGGATACAAAAAGCATCATTTTCATAGAAAGGCATGCCACACAGATAAACCACACAGTCTTTAATTCCTAACAAGCACCCCAAGTGTCTTTTTAATCTTCTTCTTTACAACTGCTCCACAGGGGCCATTTTCTTTTAAAATGCAATTACGTTCTCCTTGGCATGTGGAAAAGTGGGAAATCTGAGTCAGCTCTGGAATGTAGGAATTGTCATGGAGAGATACAAAATACAGGACCATCCGACAGCTCCAAGAACAGGGAACCTCTGAGAGAAGGGTATGCTGGCAACCGGAAAGTCAAAGCAGTTTGTCTAGAGCTCATTCAAAGTGATGTGTCTAATGCATCTGCTCAAGTTTAAGAGTGAGCACCGCTTGGCCTCATGGTCCAGCTCTACAACTGGCTGCAGAGATTGAAGGCCCAGTGTGGCTTCTGCTCTGCCGTCCTGAGGTGCAGCAAGTGAAGGAACATTTTGAGGAAATGGGAATGATCCAGGTTCAGTTTTTCTTTCAGTTTTTGGCAAGGTTGTGTACATCCCACAATCTCACTTCCAATTTTAGGAAGCACTGCCTGTTTCCTTTGCTTTGCAGAGGTACTTCCTTGACAGTATTCGTAGTTACACAGGGAGTGCGTGCACGTTTTAGAGAGGACACAGAATCGTAACACATTAAATCACTGAACACTCACATTTATTCTCTAAATTCTTCATGTTCTTTGCTCAAAGTTTTAAGCAGCATCACTTCTTCTAATTGATGTGAAGACTTCACTTGTCTGTAAAGGATAATACTTTATCATAGAAATTTCATTTTTGTGTGATCTATTCTTAGGACTCACTGATGCTTTCAATGAAATAAAATAAAATGTTTGAATGACAAAATGCATCACCTAAAATGTAGCTTAGTAATAGAGTTCTCTGCATACCTAGGAGGCCCTGGATTTGATTTCCGGCACTACAAAACAGAACAATTGTGTTGATTAGCATGTGAGAAATCCTAAATTCAATCCCCGGTACAAATAAAATGAAGCCAAGTGAGCAGAAATATGGACTGAAGGACATTTTTCTTTTAAACTTTTTTCTTTCTGAACTTTTGTTTATTTATTTATTTTTTATGGCCGGCTCAGCCTGCCCTGAGGGCAGGGCTGGCGCAGCATGTAGTGCTGGGGATCGAACCGCGGTCCTTGCAGCCACCTAAGCTTTGCTAAGCAGGCGCTTTAGAACACTCAGCCATCCTGCCGGGCCCCTTGATGGACATTTTTTAAGTTGGGTACAGTGTTGTAAACCTGCAATCTGGGCATTTGAACGGTGATGTTAGGAGGATTGCAAGGTCAGAACAAGTAAGCTACATAGCAAGACCATGCTATAAAAAATAGCAAGGAAAAGACAAGAAAGAGCTGGGGAAATAGCTCAGTGGAACAAGTGCTTGCCGGGCAAAAGCACCACCACCACCACCCCCCAAAAAAAGAAGAAGAAAAAGAAGAAATGCAAATACTAGTAGGCAAGAAGGAATAAATCAAAAAAGAGCACAAATTAATCTATACCTTGAAAGGATACTGCTAACACTTCACAGGTGTATTTTTTGGTATCAGTATATGAATTTGTATCCCTATTTATTTCTTTTGAATATGTTTTCTTAAAAATGTTTTTGTTTTTAATTAGCTATGTTCTTTTACTTTATGATTCTACATAATTGGCGAATTTTTTGAGAAGGATTTTCTTTTTTTGTCTGGCTCAGGCTACCTTGAGGGTGGGTCTGGGGATCAAACCACCATCTGCTGTGCCTGACTGCGATTGCCAACACAGGCTCTTAAACCACTGAGCTAACCAAAAGCCTGATTCTACATAATTGGATTCTGGATTATTCTTTTCTCCTAAAAGACTTACTAGGCAGCTAAAATTATTTATTTTTGAGCATGTTTTCCCCATTTCTTCCTGTTTCTATTTGTCTTTCCCTCTTTTCCTCTCCTCTCCTCTTTTCTGTTCCCCTCCCCTCCTCTTCCTCTCCCACCTTCCTCTTATTTTGATATACAATCTGCTTGCATTATATTAGTGATTATATTTTCTTTTTTAAGATGTATTTTCTTCTGCCTGATAATGTCAAAAAGAAAAAGAAAAGACTCTCAACTCCTCTCATGTAAAATGAAAACTCTTATCCCTTTCCCTTCTTCATATAATCAGAAATTTGAGATCTTAATAATGATGAAGTGATTATTATAGAATAAGCTTAAACTATTCCTGTTTTAATATTATAAACCTCCTCTCTCAGGAGCTTTTGCTCATCATCATTAAATATCTATGTTTATGTAAATTAGCTATGTATTTAATATTAATTACTCTCAATGAACATGCAGATGACCATTTCCGTTTTAGCATAACTTACTATGCTCTGATCTCTATGCTGATGCCTTGCGGGGTAGATGGACCAGCTGACAGAGGCCCAGGCAAATCTCCCATCCCGTCTACACACTGCACATGGGGATCTGTCGGCCCCTTAGAGCCTCTTGCAGCTAAAACCTGATGTCAAGGGAGGTCTATTCTGTCTTTGCTCTTTCTTCTTTGGCAGCTCTTCTTCCTCTGTAGAGAACTGCACACGATGACTGCCTTATGATGGTCTGTGTGGCTTAGCTTCTTTCTTTTTACACTGTTAAATTCCAGGAAAATCCTTCAATTTCTCTTCTGCTTTAGAAATTTTATATTTTCAGCATCAAACCCACTAGTCATTGCAGGCACCATGCTTTTTATTTGAATATAGTTTAATTTCTATATGTGCAACTACGATTTTAGAACTTCACAACTACTTATTTTAGATCACATATGCAAGTCATGTGAAGGTCTATTGAGAACACAATCAAAACCATTAAACTGTTTTCCCCTTATGAGCTTTTAAGGGAAATCTACTTTAAAATTAAACATTTGCTTTTATCCCTCAATTTTATATGATGAGAAAGTACATAAGATTGCCACATTCCAGTCATTATTTACCTAGGAAACATGGATACTGTTTAAAGGCTAACCCAAGAGAGGTGTATTCTTTTCCAAGACTTGTGACATCCTTATTCTTTCATGAGTCAGGTGTGGTTGTCCAGATTCTTTTACTGTCAAGTCAAAGTTAAGCCTTGAGATCTCTCTGGGCTATTCCCAGTTCTACGTGCATAGGGAAAAGGTGAGCTTGATAAATATGCCATTGTCAATTGAGATGTCCTGAATCTCTGGTGATAAGAAAGAAGCCAGAGCTACAAGTAATCGCAATGGTGAGCTATGCCTGTCTTCTAAGTATGACTGTGTATCTTGAAGAGTAGAAAACTTCATCTCTTTTTGGGATTGCTTCACTGCCAATTCTCTTTCCAGTATCCTGCCAGAGAACCAATGTGCACTGCAGTCTTTGCACCACACAAATTTGACAAATAGAAATACAAGATATTCAGTTAAATCAGAATAAGCATCAAGTTATTTTTGGCATTAGTATAGCCTGGGCAATATTTGGGACATACTGATACCTGGGAAGCATGCATAGTTTATTAGAAATGCAACTCTGGGGATTTTGCATTTTACCTGGCAACTACTGCTCAGCCCATTCGCAACATTTAAGTTCTTTTCAGCAGACCCTAACAGTTGGTGCAAATCAGCTGGCACTGACACATGACTTGATGTCCACTTGCCATCTTCAAACATTTAACTGGTGAGGTCCAAATCCTGCTAACAGGGCAAAGTCTGCTTCAGTCTTTGTTTCCCTGAGTTCTCGGATATTGCCTAGGACTATGGCAGGGTCTCTCCCTCATCCGAAGAGAACTGCTCCTCTGTAGAACTGGTGTTGTCCATCTTCTATAACTACCCACACTTCTCTCAGAAATTTGTCAAATACCATGGAAAGTCAACAGCACCTTTTCCTAGTTTATGTTTTCTATTGCTTATCAAAAGGATTTGAGGAGGAAGAATATTAGAAATATTAGATGATCACAATGCAGTTATCTTGCCATCAGATATAAACAGTCAACATAGTTACTTAGATCCAAAACAAAATGAATTCTTGTACATGGTCAAATGACCATTTTCCACTATAATTTTCAATGATGATAAACTGAACTAATAGCTCTAAGAGAGTTAATATAATTATGAGTGGATTGTTTATCTAATGGTAACAACCTAGAGATTTAAGAAAAGACAATCTTGAGAGAAATCACCTCCTTGCTGTCTATTTTCAGTATGAGGCAAAGGGCAGACACTTGAATTTAGTAGGTAAATATCATGAAATAGAATCCTTCAGAAAAACATAAATAAAACTGGAAATGACACATTAACATAACTTATTTTGACACACACTGTTATTAAACTTCAGTGAGAATTTATTGAGAATTAAAATCAAATTACTTAGATACCACCTCAGAAGTGGTCATACATGACTTCTTCCTTTTATTCTTTTATCTCTTCACCCTATGACGGTATAAGGACAAAAAGCAGCATTCTGCTGTATGAAATTAGATTCATGCTTATTACTAAGATTATGCAGGCATCATTTTTTAAAATCTCATGAAGATTATGAGAAAAGCATTCCTTTTGAGAATTCCATTTGTTTTCTAACATTCATGGATATTTCATGCTAGGAAAATCAGATCTTGGCTTAAGTATCTGTGATTAATTTGTAATTTTTAGCAAATACTAAAACCAGTTGGCCAAACTCACCAGGAACATCTCAATGCAATCGCAAATTTTAAATACAATTTATTTTTACTTTTGCAATATATCAAATTATTTTTACAATATCTAAAATACATATTCTTTTTTTTTATTTTTGTCTTTTTGAGACAGGGTCTCACCATACAGTTCAGGCTGGCCTTGAGCTCACTTTTGTAGCCCAGGCTGGTCTCGAACTTGCACTAATCCTCCTGCCTCAGCCTCCCAAGTGCTGGGATTACAGGCGTGTGCCACCACGCCCGGCAAAATGCATACTCTTGATAATGTTCTACTGCTCTTGCCGAAACAGTCTTCTTTGTTGGTGCAGAAAATAATTTTTTCCCTTTTGAAATTTTATGTAAACTATATATTCCAAGCCACAGTGAAAATATATAACACAGTATAAAGAAAATTTAGAAAGTTGCTTTGTAAGTTCAACCCCATGAGAAAACTGTAGCATCGTGTCAGAATAAGCTTCTGAGGTCATGGCTGCTCACAGACAGAAACATAACTGTGAACATATAGATAGGCACAAAAGCAATCAGGACAGCTGACTTTATTTTAGGCTCACTGCGCTTCCGCACTTTATTTGAATTCTTTGCACATTTAAAAAGCACATTATATGCAGGGTACTGTCATCTTTCTTAATTTAGAGATGAGGATGTGGAGCAGATAAAGTCACCTTGCCCAAGCTCACATACATGTTAGCAAGTGACGGACCAGAATTTGAAGCAAGGCATCAGCTTCTTCCCTCACAGTACGTGAGGTGCCATTAAGGTACCTGGGTATTTTATGTAATAAAAAAATTATGTATATATTTTCATATCAATACGTGGCAAAACATGCACATTCCCTTTGATGTTTCATGGTTGATCTGTTAGATGTCTGCAATATAGGTTACATAAACAATTTCCACACAAAATTTAGTTTCTTTATTTCTTGTAATTTTTTTTTCTATCACAATTTGTCTCTGGAGAAGATCCTTATAATTTATGTTTGTTAATTTGTGATTACTTAGGACAAATATCTAAGAGTGCCATTTAGGAGTTGAATTTAATTTTTTGGTGCACATTAGCTAAGTTTAATTTATCAAATTAAACTAATTAACATTCATACAGATAATAACTTTTCTCCTTGTCTGCTCCACTTTGAGAAATTATCCTTAAAGTCTTACATTTCAAATCATGTTGAAAGAAAAACATCTCTGTTCATAGACAGTAATCATTCTATCACATAACTCGTGTAAAGTATGGCTACTTTATAGACCGTGCTTACTCTGCCCTGCGTTGTCCTTTTAAATCATTTCCAGGGTCAGTCTGTCCCTTGTGGCCAGCAGGCGGTGCTCACATACAGATGAGAAAGATCCCTATGACCACAGTCACACTCCAGGGCAGAGAGAAACCCATAGCCCCCACCCCTACCCCGTCCAACAGCCAGACAACATAAGATAGCTTGTAAAAGCCATTTGCTTATTCAAACCTCATATAATGGCTCATCCAATAATCTCTAAAATTCAGGTCTGCTGTTATTCTTGTACCAGTAGTTTATAAAAAGTCATGTGATGAATGTCCAAAGACTGCTCTGGCAAGGCCTCTGCATGCTACCAACAGACCTCCAACTGCCATGCAGGTGAGACTGCAAACATCAAGGCTTCACCTCATGCCTTCCGTCCACGTGCTTTGTTCATAAGGTGAAACGTGGTCCCAAGCATTACCTAATTCTATTTTTATTGCATATATATATATATATATATATATATATATATATATATATATATATAATTCAAGCATAAGGTAAACAGTTTTTTTCTGAATTTTTCTTTCTACCTAGTTATCTTCATAACTGGAACTTTGGAGCTTTGTATTTGCTACTAAAAAATTCCTAACTGATCCGATGATGAAAATATGTAATACAACCACTGTTAAATTTTTAAAAATAAAATAAATAAATAAATATGCTGAAAAAAAAGAAAAATTCCTAACTCCTTTATAACATGGTTTCTAACACTTTCAAAAGTAAAATGCAAATAGAAAGGTAGAAACATGACTATCTAAACATAAAGATATACAGATATCCAAAATATGAGATTTTTTAGGGTCAGTGAGATAGCTGAGTGTTCTAAAGTGCCTCCTTAGGTAAGTGCAGGGACCATGGTTCGATCCTGGGACCACACACCATGCCAGTCCTGCCCACATTTTGGGTGGAGCTGGCCACACACACACACACACACACACACACACACACACACACAAAGAATTAAAAAAGATACAGTAACTATGGGCCACAAAAGATGACCTCCTTAAGAGAGAAAAATCTCATATAGTTTTATTAAAAATAGTAAAGCTTGGCTTCCAGGAAGAAGTGGAGTGGTAAGTAGTAAAGAAAGAGCTTCTCTCAGGCTTTCTGGCCAGATACGGGAATATAGAGACAAGAAGAAGAGAAAAGAAAAGCGGGTTCGCTGGAGGGCCTGAAGTGGGAACTAAAGCCCACAGGGAGAGCAGAGAGAGGAATTTCAATGAAGAAGAAGGAGGAGGTAGTGAGTGGTGTCCCGCCCTGAGTCGGGATGCGTGGGTGGGAGGAGCAGTTCAAAACTGCAGATACGTGATGACTCCCGGCAAACACAGAAGCCCCCGTGGAGAGATGCAGCTCAGGAGTGGATGCCGAGGACTCTCGGCTGGTGAGTGGAGCAGATTTGGCCAGACTGTGCGACAGTGCAGGTGGCTGGGTGTCAGCTTGTGGAGAGGCCAACTGAGCGCAGAACTCAGAAGAGCTGCTAGCTCTGCCCAGCAGCTCCCAGCTGAGTTCCAGTCTGCAGAAGGTACGCTGACTGCTGTACCTTGAATGGGTCTGGTGTCAGCTTCCTGGACTGAAAGCAGCCTGAACATCTGTGGAAATAAAGACACAGGCTCACTGAGATTATCCAATACCCTGCTCTAAAGATACTACTGCCTTTCTGGGATAAAGCAGAAAACAAATACATGAAAATATGGTCAACATTAATGATCGTCTGAGAGATGCAAGTTAAAACTACATGGAGATTCCATCTCACACCAGAAAGAATGGTTATTATGAAGAAATGCACAAGCAACCAGTGTGGGCTGGGCTATGAGGTGCAATAAGCCCTCCTGTGCTGTTGGTGAAAGGGTTGTCAGGTGCTACCACTGTGGAAATCAGTGTGAAGATTCCTCAAAACACTAAGACTAGGGTTCCCATTTGACCCAGCCATTCCCCTTCTGGAATATTCTTGAAAGAATTAAAATTATTATAACAATACAATATATGCTTACCCATGGTTATTGCAGTACAGTTTGTAATAGCCAAGTCTTGGAAATATCCCAGATGTCCATCAACTAGTCAATGGATGAAGAAGAGTGATTTTTATATGCAATGGAGTATTATTCTGCCGTAAAGAAAGCTAAGAGTAGATATTTCCTAGGTAAATGATTACCCCTTCAGACCGTACTCTTAAGTGAAATAAATTAGACACATATATGTGTAATACCATATTATTTCTCTGACATGAGAAGCTAAAGGTGTAAAGAAAGACAACAATGTATAAGAAGTATTGTGAAACAGGAAAAAGAGTGTTCAAATGGGAAGGGGAAGGAAAGGTGAAGGGAAAAGGAAAGAGGAAAAATGCAATAAATGAGAAAAGAAGGGGGAAAAAGCAAGGGAAGGTCTAGTCAGTGTGGAGGGGAAGTGTTTGCAAGGAGGGGATGGGGTGGAGGGAAAGCAGCACCAAATCCTATCAGGTACGGGTACAAATTCTCTGTAATGAATGCAATCATGCGATCACTGTGCGTGCCAATAATTTTGATTGGAAAGAAAAAAAGAGAGAAAAAATTGTCTCAGAACTCTGAAGGGAGGAAAAAAAACCAAAACAACAACAAAAATGCCATTTCATTCGAACCCTGGTTCCGCCAAAAACAACACAAAACAAAAAACCTCCTTTTCAACCAGAAAATAGATATTGTCACCTATTCAGGGACTCAGAAATTTATTTTCCATCTCTCTTTCAGGTTTTCCTAAGGACAGTCTCCACTTAGGATCCTAGGATGGGGAAAGGGGAGGGGGGAGGTGGACAGTGCCAGGTCCTGAGGGCAGAGTGAGCTGTGCATAGGCCCCGAGAAACCGAGGGGCAAAGGACAAGTCCCAGAGAGGACGCAGAAGAACCGGAATCAAAGGGCAAAGGAATAAGAAACCTGCTGATAACAAGGAGCCTGCCATCAGCGGCACACGCGCGCGGCCCCTGTCTCTGCCTTTCCATGTGAGCCGCCAAGCCAGCCATAAAAACCTCGAGATTCAGCAGTTGCCCCGGTTTCCTCTTTGCCCTCCTCATCCAGAGAGGGCTTTTCTTTGTTCTTTCCAATAAACCACACCCTGCCTCATTCCCCGCCCGCTGTCCAGTCCTCCTCCTTCTTCGGCTGCCCTTCCAGACAAGAGCCCAGAGAGAGAAAACTGGTTATACAACAACAGGGAAAGAATAGGGATGAGATATAGAAAGGCACGGGGAAAACAAAAGAAAGGCAGGGGCTCCAGGAAACAGTGCCCTACGCCATGAACACTCCACGTGGCCGGAAATAAGACACTGGCTCGCTTGGGGGTGGGGGTGGGGGGGTTCTTGCAAAGTAAGGGAACTGCCCTTCCCTGATACACCTGCACTCAAGGGAGAACTAGCGATTGTGACTCTAACTGAGCAGCTGTGACAATTTACTGTCATCCAGTGTGTGCCCCCAAATCCATGCTGAAAGTTACTTGCAGTGCAATAATATTAACAGGTGGGACCTTTAGGAGCTGACTAGGACTGAGGGCTCCTCCCTTGTGCATGGGTTTCACAGCTTTACAAAGGGGCCCGCACGCCTAGTTCAGCCCTCTTTCCCTTCTGCTTCCTGCCACCTGGAGGCTCAGCCTGAGGCCCTCACCAGGTACTGACTAGCAGCGACCCCTCTGGGGCGCACAGTGCGCGCCCTCCAGCACGGTGGGAAGTGAATGCTTTCTGTTTGTGAGCCAGCCGCCCAGTCTGCGATAATTTGTCATAACAGAGTAAATGCTTTAAGACACAGTTTAAAAATTATTTATTTTTAAAAAGTGGCAAAGAATAGCAGAAAGAACTATAATAATAAGGGTCACCCTGATAGCTCAATAGCTAAAGCACCTGCTTCGGCAGAGCGCAGCGGCCAGGGGTTCGGTTCCCAGAGTGCCATGCCAGCCCTATACCCTGGGCACGCTGAGAGGGTGACTGCGACTGAGCATGGTGGCCCATGCCTGTAATCCCAGCACTCTGGGAGGCTGAAAACAGGAGAATCAATATGAGTCCGATGTACGTGATAAGACCCTGTAGATCCTGTATCCCTGTTCCTAAATGCATAAAAAAACTATAATAATAATATAGTTTGAAACACTATAATGAATATTTACATCTGCATAATAATCAAGCACATACCTGTAAAACCAGCACTTGGGAGGCCAAGGCAAGAGGATTGCCATGGGTTGAAGGCCCCTGGGCTACATAGTGGAGTTAAGTCCATTATGAATTACACAGCAAGAGCCTGTAGCAAAAATCAAAATCAAGAAAGATTCAAGCCAATGATTAATTTAATTGTTTTTGTGTAGTCATGCTGCACTAAATGACATGGTACATCCTGAGAAGGGCTGGGGGGATAGCTCAGTACTTATTGCCAGGCAAACCCAAGGTCCAGAGTTTGATCCCTGGTAACACACACACACACACACACACACACACACACACACACACACACGCACAAAAAAAAAATCCAGAGAAAAAAGCAAGTAGTTGCATTGTGTAAATGTCAGAGAGTAAACTCATATAAACCTAGCTGGTGTTGCTTACTGCACACCCAGGCTGCATTATATAGGGCATATGCTATAGCCTAATGCTCTTGGTGCCACAGATACAATAAACACAGATAAATGAGGCTGCTGCTGCAGTAACATGGCCTATTGTTTCATAATAAATTTGTTATAAAAGTAGAAGTACATTATAAAAGAATAAAGTGTGTGTGATGGGGACTATGCAAACCAACAACAAGCTTTTATTATAACATATTATGTACTGTAGATGATTTTAGGTGCAATACTTTTATATGAGTGGCACAGGAATAGGCTTGTTTATACCAGCATCACCGCAAACCTGCCAATAGTGTACTACTACCCGATGGTAGCCATGATGTTGGGATTTTTCATCTCCATTAAAATATTATGGAACCACCATTGTATATGTATTCTGTGCCTGACCAAAATGTCTTTATGTGGTGTATGACCACAATTATACTGGAAATATGGAAGGAGTGTTTATCCATGTGAAGGTCAATTTCAATAAGTCCAGGATTTGACTATTTCATTGGCTCTGAAACCCAAAATAAGCCAGCAGGGTCTGGCACACAGTAGGTGCTCATCCATATTTATTCAACCAATGAACCATTTTTAGTATGCAAGAATTCAACAGATGTGTACAAATGGTGCTTTAAAAACATCACTTAATAATATGGCTACTAATAAACAATTGAATAATGAAAAATAATAGTGAACTTTAACAGGAAAAAATAGGACATGAATGCAATTTATAGAAACATAAATTTGGAGAAAGAGAATATTGACTTTAATTAGTTGTGAAAGAAATACAAATTAAAATGAGTAGCAAAGAGTAGTTCAATATTAGCAATGATGATTAGGATAGACCCAGGGTGAAAGCCAAGCTTCACACAAGATCAGTGGAAATTTATACCTATGTTAGGAAGAGTGCTTACAGTGTATAGCAAGAACATTGAAAAAGTTGTAATGTTTGACTAGAAATATGCTTCTGCTATTGGAAAGCATATTTGGGAAAAGAACATCAGACATTATTGATCATAACAAAAATTTTAGACTATGAAGAATCAACTAATGCAACATATTTTACCATATGTATATATTTTAACACTTGTGCAGGTAAGATAAAGGTAGAAAATACATCCTGTTTTTAATGTTTGTTTCTCTGGACAAAGGAGGATGACCATTGCTTTTAATCTGCAGCACTCATTTCCCACACTTTGTCTGAGATTACATTACTTGAATAATTAAAGTCATAGAGATTTTAAAAATGATTGGTATATAATTACCATATAATCAAACATACACAATTTAGAAAAATTTCCCAAAATTACATCCTAAGGTCATGCTTATGTAATAAATACCAATCAAAATATAGAACATTGGGGCCAATGAAATAGCTCAGTGGTTTAAAGTGATTCCCAGCACCATATTCCACACCATCCCCATTGTCAGGGTGGGCTGAGTCAACCACACGCGCGCGCGCACACACACACACACACACACACACACACACACACACGTTTACACACACACACACACACACACACACACGTTTCTGTAGCCAAATCTTCCCATTCTACCTCCCCAACAAACACTGATCCGCATTCTGTCACACAGACCAGTTTAGACATTTCCAAAATTTCATGTATGTGGAATCAAGCAGCCTTTGATGTTTCTTTCAGAATATTTCTTGTATTTAAACTAGATGACATATGTCACAATTGTTTGTTTTGTTCTTGGAAAATTTTTTATAGGATTAGAGGTATGTGGGTTGTTCCTAGGTTTGGGTCATGATAATTAAGCTTCTAATTACATTTGTGTGCAGAAGCATTTCTGTGAAAATATGGTTTAATTTTTCTTGGTGACTAGCATGTGGTAAAGTTTCTTAGTAGCACTGTATATAAATGTTTAACACTGTAAGCCAACCAGCTTTATAATATTTAACATTAATATTTTA
The DNA here is from genome assembly GCA_004027025.1 of Myocastor coypus. NCBI lineage: Eukaryota > Metazoa > Chordata > Mammalia > Rodentia > Myocastoridae > Myocastor > Myocastor coypus. The sequence goes on along the minus strand of PVJA010019989.1, from coordinate 5,816 downwards.
TTACATAATACAGAAGTGCCAAGCCCAGTGTGCTTACACCAGTTTACCTTTCCAGGGTCAATGAGTCAGTTTCAGATGCTTCCTTTTGTCAACAATATGGGAAATGATCTGTCTTTATATTTTTAGCCATCCTTGTGGTAAGAAATGGAAAGAATTTCTTCCTTTCACTTTCCAAAGCAGCCAATACTTTTGAGCATCTTTCCATGTTCATGTGACCATCTGTATCTTTAAAAAAAAAAAAAAAAAGAAGAAGAAGAGATGTAGCAGGGTCATGTTTTTCCTGTCACCTCTTTTTTTACTTGTTTTGTTTTGTTTTGTGGGGCCAGCGTTCAAACTCAAGACCTTGCACTTGCCAGGCAAACACTTGTGCCCTGCAGGGAGCTATATTCCTAGCCCCTCTTCCTGTCATTATTTTATATTTTAAAGGCAATAAATATTAAGAAAAAGAAATATCGAATTTTACTAAACGAAATTAAAGAAATTCAGCAATAGTTGTTATGTTGCATATTGTCTTCAAATTAGTTTCTCAGGTTACTAGATGCAAGCATATAAAACTGGCAAACAACTGGAGTAATGGAAAGGAAAAAAGAAAAGAAAAAGGCAGAGAAGAAAAAAAAATATATATATATATGTGATAGCTTGGATAATTGTGCTGTTGATTTCTGCTGGTATATTGAAAGCGGCAGTTAATGCTTAATTTTTTCTCCTTTTAAGTTTTTGTTATAATTTTTATTTATCTTTTTTTATTTTTTATTGTATTTAGTACAGGGTCTTCAGGGTCTCACTACACAGAATGGATTCCTAGTGATCCTCCTGTTTTTAACCTCCTAAGGCTGGGATTACAGGCACCCCACCATGCCCTGTCTAAGTTGCCATCTCAGTATGCCCTAGAGGCAGGGCTGGTGTGGTATACTGGGGACTGAACCCTGGTCGCTAAGCCTGCCTAAGCAGGCACTTTAATTCACTGAGCTATCTGGCCGGCCCTTGTGTACCTTTTTTGAAGTCTACTTATATCTCTTTCTTATTTTTGCCTGAATTGTTCACAAATTTATGGCTGAGTTACAAGAGTTCTATTTATATGTTCTACCAAAAGACTTTTCTCAGTCGTGTATATTGTGGTTATTATTCTCAATCTGTGACCTGACTTCTTATCTTCTTAACAGTGTTGTCTGAAGAGTACTTTGGAATGTAGTGAATTCGATTTGTCCATACATTATGACATATTTTTGGTGTCATGCTTAAGAAATATTTTCCTTTCACAAATAAAAAAAATTTAAACTTCCTCTTTAAGCAGTCACACACATATTTAACTTTTGTATCAATGATTGATCTCGCCATCTCTAGCTAATTTTAATGTACCCTAATGATTCATTTAATTTTCTCCATTGAATTACCTGGAAAAGTTTGCTGAAAATCAACTGACTGTTAGTGTAGGAGTCTATTTCTTAATTAGTGATTTGGCTGCATCAATCTCTAAATCTGTCCTTACTTCTGGAATTACCAACTCTAACTTGTCTATCATCTACCTATGGACCTATCCCTGGAAACTATAACCACCTGCTTTGGAAGGAAATTGCCTTGAATCTCATCTTTCCTTCTAACTAACAGAAACCATGAGCAAGTTCATGACTCTGAATCTCGATTTCTCCATCCATAAAATAGGTACATGAAAAGAATAGATATTTGAGTAACCACCTTTATGATTATTTGGATAATTTATTAATGAAACCTCTAAGGGCCTAGAACACCACCTGACACAGGTGAAGGACAGACCAGACAGGTGTGTCCTTAACAGACTTGATCAGTCATGGAATCCAAGGTAAGAGCCAACAAGGGTATTTCAGAATGCCCTAATTTTACATTTCTTTTGACTGAATGTCATTTTGATTCTACCACTCAATTGCTTGACAACCCTTTGGAAAGCCACATACCCTGAGCCTCATTGTCCTCTGAAAATTAGGTCACTAATCATTTCCTCTGGTTGGTCTCGTTTCTACCATTAGGATTCTTGGGGAGGGCTCAGTTTTATGAGATACCATGCTAATTAGCTTGTGCCTTGGTCATATGTTGAAATTTAGATATTTCTGTATAAGAAGAAGATTAGTAAGTGGGAGTGGGTAACAAGTACCATTGCTAGAAGAGCCAGGGTCTGGGAATCAGGGTCCATGAAAACTGCAGAGCAAGCATGCAGTGATGAACTCGAGAACACAGAGATGAAATGGACTGTTATGACAACTTCAAATGAGACTGTCATGCTCTAGAGAGACATAAAATGGTGGAATCAAGCAAGGAGTTGTTGTTGGGGGAAGGAGCAGATTTTCATAAAGTATATTCACCCATTTATCTATGGAGTAATCTGAGTTTTTCACAGAAGCGACCTCCTCCAAAATTTGAAGGGTAGATGTCAGTGTAACACAGCTTTCTTCTAACAGTGGTGTTCTCTAGAAGAACCTGTGATGGACCCATTTACATCCCTTGAGGACCTATAAAACCCCTTCTAGATCTGCAATGCTGTGATTCTATGAACAGCTTGCCATAACTTTAGAATACTTGAAAACTGCCATCAAAATTCTCACACCTTCTAAAGCCAAAATAACCTATGAATATCTAGCTTTCGTCACGAATTTAGGGACCAAAATAAAAGAAGAATCAAGTTGTACTTCTTTTGTCGTCTCTGTAAGTGCAAATATAGTCTTCCAGTTCCAGGGACACTCAGCCTTCCACCACCCTAGCCTGCTCTAGAACAATGAAAAGAAAAGAATAAAAAAAAAAATTAAAGAAAAATAGTATAGCTTTTTGCTCTGCACCCTAAACTTGGTCCCACATATCCAAGACTATAGGGAAATTAGGTCACGCTTATAGGAATTACACTATGAATAATAACTTTAAATACAAAGAACCAGGGCTGGGGAGATAGTTCTGTGGCACAAGTGCCTGCCTGGCAAGTGCAAGGTTGTGAGTTTGAACTCCGGTCCTGCAAAAAAAAAAAAGAGCCATAACATCTTTGGATGGATTACTTTATAGCCTGATGCATATTAGTTATTATCATATAATACATTAGTTGTCTATAACATCTTCATATTGAAGGTTCACTTCTGTTATACTTTCTCATCAATTCTATATTTTAAAATATTGTATTAATACAACTCCAAAATTAACATTAATTTATCATATCATGTTGTATGTATTAAAAGTTTAAAAAGGGAATAGTCAATGCATCTGATCGTCATGAAAGGTCCAGTTTCATAACTTAGTTCATAACTGAGAGCAATGCTTAGTTATTGATATAGGAGATCAATTGCTTTCTGGCCCTAGTTCTCTCCACCTCTCCAAATGTATCCATTCATTTGATCAAGTGACTTCTAGATCCCTTCTATCAAGGTGGAGTATTTTTCTATGCCACCATTGCTCCTTGTTTTGGCCTGTAGAGTGAATGAAATTTACAATATGACATACTTTAGTGTAGGGCTCACAAGCATCTATCAGCTATCTTCTAGGCCCCACATCACCATGAAACATCTCCTATGCAAACTCCTGAAGATAGAGACACACTGACCAGAGCTGAGCTGCCCAGCATCTCGACCTTGCTCAGGCTAGACCAGCCGACCTCCAACATGCAATGAATATGGGCAAAGTTAGTGATGATGGCCACCTAGCTAGAGGTTTACTCCACATGTTAAAGTCATTCCTGTGCAAGAACAAGGCTGTGAAATTGTTTATTATGAGGGCGGTAGAGTCTTCCTGTGTTCGCTTGTAGATATGCATAGCATACTTTAAATATTTAGAAAAGAATCAGTGAACAGATTTTTTCTTTCTTTGTCTTAAAAACCCCCATCAGAGGAGCTAGGGAGACCACTCAGTGGTGTACAGTGTCTGCTTAGGCAAGCCTAGGTAAGCACAGGGACTGTGGTTCAATCTCAGGCACCACATGCTGCTCCAGCCCCACCCATAGGGCTGACTGAGCTGGCCAAAAACAAAACAAAACAAAATGAAACAAAACAAAAAACAGAATCTTGGCCACCCTGGCTTGGAGACATGGCTGCTTGCGGATGCATAGACGCATGGTTGCATGAGGTACAAAACATAGCAAGATCTTTTGGGTAGGAGTACATAGACATGAAACAGACAGAAAAGGCTAACTTTAAATACTCTTAGGTTTATTCTTAGAGTCTCAAAAATCAAGTTTTCAGAAAAATCCATTCAATAATTTCAATTCAATATAGATGTGTGTAGGTATATATGTGTACAATTGTGTACTGCACATACACGCCTTTTTTTTTTTTTTTTTTTTTTTTTTTTTTTTTTTTTTTTTTTTTTTTTTTTTTTTTTTTTTTTTTTTGCGGGACCAGGGTTCAAACTCATGACCTTGCATTTGCCTGGCAGGTACTTGTGCCACGGAGCTATCTCCTCAGCCCCCATACATGCCTTTTGAGTGTTTATGAATCATTTTTAAGGGGTCATACACAGTCTGAATAGAAAACTTTAGGATATGTGAAGAGATAAAATTATATAAGCCACTTTTTTATGTACTGTAATTTTACGGGATGGCTGCTTGTTTGCTTTTTTTTTTTTTTTTTTTTTGAGACAAGGTCTTGCATACTTAGCCTTGAATTCACTGTGTAGTCCAGGGTGGTCACAAATTCAAACTCATGGTCTTTGTGTGTCAGCCTTCCAGCTGCTGGTATTATAGGCACATATCATGAAGAATGGCCCAGCTTACATATTAACAGTAGCAATTTAAAATGTCTAAATCAAGAACATCAAGCTAAATGTAAAAAAAAGAAAAAAAAACTGTCCGAAAATACTTTTGTGTAAAAGAAAAAAGCAAAGCCATTATCATAAACTTCTCCTTAATTACAAAGGGGGAATTCTATTTCTTTGGCACCATTTTTGCTGAAAGGTGAAAGCCACATCGTATATCTCACATTAGCATCAAATCCAAAGTTTCCAACAGAATCACCGCTACTTATCAGAATCCTGGACGTGAAAGCTCATACATTAAACAATAGACTAAGGATATCAATATGAGAAAAATATATAACATTATCTGAAAGTATAAAATTTTCAATACAGTATTTTAAGAATCGATAAAATGTTTCAACATCTTGGAAAATAGCTAAATAAAGTAACTAGTTAGAACATAGGCAAAAATCAAGTGACAGATCACCAAGCATAGCACTTCAAGTCCCATTTTTTGGAATTGTTGTAGCTGAAATTATCTACAACTCACCTTCCCCAACCTGTTCTTTACCATTCAAAATACTAAAAAAATGGCGTTAAATTGGACAATATTCAAAGGCATGGATATAAACAATGTTCTTTTGCTAGCAGAAAAACTTGGGAGAAATGCTACCTTGCATTTGAAGGCATATATGAATATGTAAATTTATATAATAAAGTAATTGTATTATATATGGAAATATAACCATAGATACTTATACATCTTAACATATATATTTTTGTATATGCTATAAGAAAAACATTAGACTGAATCATGTGCTAGTTGATTAATAGTGGTAATAGATCATGGATAGAAGACGTATGTATTAATATAGATGAAAATTTTATTGAAAATGGAGTTTTATAAAAATATTTTAATATTGTTGAAATTTTAAGAGTTATCATTAAGCACAGGGGCCAGGTTCAATCCCTGGCACTGCATGTTGTGCCAGCCTCACCTGGGGTGTGCTGAGCCAGTTATGGAGTCTGGGTATGGTGGTGCACACCTGTAACCCCAGCACTAGGGAGACTGAAAAGAGGAGGATCAGTATGAGTCTCAGCTGCACACTGAGGCCCTGCACAAAAGAAGAAGAAGA
>PVJA010019988.1:27500-37585 GCA_004027025.1 Myocastor coypus | reverse complement strand
ACCCTTCCCCCCCCCCAAAAAAAAAAAAAAAGGATTGGTAATGTGTCAATTATCATTACCTCTTCCACAAAATCAGAAGAAAATAATGAATAAATGAGCTATATGAGATACATCTGGTCATTCTTAGGGCTTTTATAGTTTCTTTTAGAAAGTGCTATTCAACTTCCAATGTGATTTGAACAAATGAAAACTGTACATAGATTTTTTGAATTTAATATTGGCCAAAGTATATTATGAGAAATATGTATGTTAGTTTCTTTAATAAAAACAATATTTAATTTATGTGATCGCAAGACATTTTCCTGGAGGATGAGTTATATGTATGGCTTTAAATATTCATACCTAATCAGTTCTTACAAAAACCAGGTTTAATCTAGATTACCTTTTCAAATTCCAGAAACATGGATGATCCCAGAGTCAAATTTCCCTTTGGTTTAGTGATGTCATTGAGGCCATCTATGTACACACTGTACTTCTGATTATTCTTCAATAGTTTCACTGCCATATCTTCAGGAAAAAGTAGAGAAAACATATCATTTGTTTTCATATTCAAATGCATAAAAGGTTTTCAAATTATATTGTTTTTAAAAGAAATATTAGTCATTCCTACATTTATTATCTTCAAAGTCTAGTTAACTTTCTTGAGTTGTCAACCAAAGCAATCAAGAGACCATTGAGTTTGACTACTATGTGTATACAGCCTTGTGATAGTATTTTATATTTAAATCCTGTGAGTCATTTAATTGTTTTCCTAAATATCTTCTGAAAATGTCCAAAAATTGTGCAATTTGAAAGGTAAAATTCAACATTTAAGCATCTCAAAACATGAAGGCTATGCTTATTTATTCAACTATGTTTTGAGATTTTACCCAATATCTTACAGATACTTGGTAATATAACATATAAAATAGAGACTGAACCTTATCTTCTATGAAGGTTACTTTCATTTAGATGCCTGAAACGGGACAGGAACCAGTTCAGACCACTGATCTGAGAGAACAAGGAAGATGGAAACTGAGCAAGAGGAAGAGCAAGTCCAAAGTTCTTCAGAGAAATTTGAAACCATTATTAGAGCTGCAAGACAAGGAGATATGGGCAGAGAAGGGACGTGAAGAGACTTGGGGCAAGAGGCTTAAGGAATGTGACAGCCTTTAATACTTCTCTGAATTAGGTGGTGTCTCAGTCTCTATTCTCTCATTGACAGGACAAAATATCTGACGCTAAAAATTAAGGAAGGAAATGGAAATTTAACTCATAGCAAGTGGAGGTATCAGGTCACACTCAGCTGGCTCCAAGGCAGAGTGGCACAGTACGTGGCAGCAGAAAACAGCAAAGATCAAAGGGAGGGGCAGCGATTGTGGCTTCTAAGAAGCCTCAGTCCCCTCCTCTCAATATGATGCTGATTACCTGCCTACCTGCACCTGGGTGAGTGCAGCACTCATGCCTATAATCCCAGCATTAGATCAAGAATCTTTACAAATTCCAGAAGACAGCACATGTGTGCATGAGTCCTTATATAGAAAGTTAGACACAAACCACAACAGAAGACAAGCACCTGGGTATATTAAGCATAATAGAAAAACATATAAGCCGGGTGTGGTGGCTCACGCCTGTAATCCCAGCACTCGGGAGGCCGAGGCAGGAGGATCGGTGTGAGTTCGAGACCAGCCTGGGCTACAAAAGTGAGCTCAAGGCCAGCCTCAACTCCATAGCGAGACCCTGCCTCAAAAAAAAAAAAAAAGAAAAACATATGGATGGCAAAGTTCAAGTAGGAAGATTTGAAGAGATCAAAGATAAAGAGTATGAAGATTCTTCTGAGAGTGAAGATCTGCTAAGAATGATAGGTATGTTCCTAAGGTCCACTGTCTGAAAATGGGGAACGGTGGTGCCTTGGTCCATTGTGGGAGTATGGAGGTGGTGAGAAAAACTCACTCTCTGAGGTATTTTAATGGAAGAGTTGAAAATGTTTGATAGGGCCAAGGAGATTTTTTAAAATTATTTTTATTATTTTTATTTTTTTAATTTATTTTTATTTTTTTCTTGTTTCAGAACCTTTGTTTGTTTATTCACTCATTTTTATGGCCGGCTCAGCCCGTCCCGAGGGCAGGGCTGGCTCAGCATGTGGGGCCTGGGATCGAACCGCAGTCCCTGAAGCCGCCCAAGCTTTCCCAAGCAGACGCTTTAGACCACTGAGCCATCCCGCAGGGCCCCGATGCAATCATTTTAGGTGAGCTGGGGTTACATCTGAGAACTGAGCCATCACCCTAACTACCCTGGTGGTAGTCTTTTCCATTCTGGGCCAAGGAGATTAATCAGTAGAATTAGTATTGTTTGGTAAGTACAGGGTCCTGAGTTCAATGCCCGGTACTGAAAAAAAAAAAAAAAAAAAAAAAGGTGATTTATTAGCTGCTGCTCACCCACGAAGAGGAGTATTTGAAGTTTTCATTTTAATAACTAAAAGAAAGATCACTTCCTGTAACGAAATAAGAAAAAATAATCAAGTATAGGTTGGCAAGAAGGAATGAGAGCCTGGTCAGACAACCTATATTTAAAAAAAAAAAATTTGCAAGGAATAAAAAGTATAAAAATATTGGAAACAATACAAAATTTTACTAAATAAGATAAGAATGTAATAGTTGTTATATTGCTTATAATTGTCTTCAAGTTAGGTGCTCAGAATAACAGATCAGAGCATATAAAATTGTTCAAAATATGAAAAAAAAAACAAAAAAAATTAAGCATTAACTATTCCTTGAAATACACCTGAAGAAATCAGCAGTATAATTATTCATACTTACTCATCTTTTTTATTTCTTTCCTCCTTTTTCTTGTGCTATTATTCATCTTTTTTTAGCAATGTCTTGCCCTTTCACAGAATCTGTTGTATGTTTCAGAATTTATTTAGGCTTTCTGCTTGTTATACTGCAATAAAATACAATGTTTACACATGAGGATGCATTTATTTCACTCATGAATATGTCTTCTAATTGCATTCACTTACCTATAGAAGCCACAAATTTATATTTTTACCCAATGAATAATCCTTCATTGTATAAACCTTTATCCATTGTATAAACATTTATCCATTATTCAGTTGATGAGGATTTTGGTTTTTATAGTTTATTTATGACAAATTTTGCTGCTATATACACAGGTGCTCACATACCACTGTGGTATGATTGTTTCACTTCTGGAAAAACATCCAGCACAGGAATAGATGGATTAAATAGAATCTCTAATCCTAGCATGTTGAGGACTACACACACTGATTTCCACAGTGGTTGAATTACCATTTACCAACAGTGAAGAGGAGTTCCTTTATCCTGACAGCCCTTCAGCATTTATTATTTGTTGACTTCTTGATCATGGCCATTTTTTTTTTTTTTGGATGAGATGGAATTTCAATGTTATTTAAATTTGCATCTCCCTAATTACTGGTGATGTTAATAGTTTTAAGTACATTTATTTACCATTTGTATTACTTCCTCTGAGAAGTGTGCATTCATCTCAGGTATTCATTTTTGATTTGGTCTTTGAATTGTGGGGTCCTGATTTTTTAAATTCCTTATATGTTGTAGACAAAAGTCTTTGTCCAAAGGACATTTGGGTAATTGTTTTTCCCGATTCATGGGTTTTCTTATTTTCTGTTGGTGATTTCTTTTAACATGCAAAACGTTTCAATGACATGAGATCCTACGTGCTGATTCATTGATGTATGTTTCATGCAGTTTGGTTTTGTTCATGAACTTTCTGCCTACCCCTACGTCTTCAAGATTTCTACTCATTTTCTCATTCAGTAGAAACAAGTTTAATGTTTCTGTTTTAATATTGATATTGGTGATCCATTTTGACTTTAGTGTGGTGAATGGTGATAAACATAGGTCTAATTTTAGTCTTTAACACATGGAAAGTCAATTTTTTTCAGCACCACGTATTGTTTTTTGTTTTAATTAGAAAAAAGATAAAATTTCAATGAAACAGTTTCAAGACAGTTTACTAAGACAGTTCCAATAATTAATACATTGCATATTTTTGTCTTCATAGTAGTTATTCATAGGACAAGATGCAAACATGATATCTTGTCAAAACAATATTAGTGCAAAATTTTCTTCTCATTGAACTAAGAAAAAGTAGCTGTATATTTATCCTAAATATTCCATATGATATATATATATATATATATATATATATATATATATTACCTACAAAAAGTCCTTTATAGCCCCCTTTTTATTTTGTTTAGTCGGAAATGGGTATTATTATTATTATTATTATTATTATTATTATTATTGTTATCTCTTTCTCTTGCAGTTGATCCACAATGTAGTAGCGCCCTCTCTCTCTCTCTCTCTCTCTCTCTCTCTCTCTCTCTCTCTCTCTCTCTGTTCTTTTCTTTTGTCTCCATGCAAGGTTTCCCTATGCAGCTTGAAAGTATAGCGATCGCACTGTTTTCTGTTTTCAACCTCCCCAGCCCTGGGAAAATGCACACCACCACTTCTGGACTTCATCTGAGCTCAGTGCAGCATGTGACATCTCGTTTAATCATTCTCGGATAGAAGTTTACATGGTCAACATGTTGCTTTTTTTCTGTGTTCTCCTGCAGGGAAGGTTGTTGTCCATACTTTGACTTTTCGTTTTATGAACTTTCTTTTGAGTTAAGTGTCATTCGTGCATAGAGTATATTTTTGTATTTCACTTCTTGATCCACTCTGTCAGCTTGATTCTTTTGATTGGGGTACTGAGACCATTCACATTGATGGCTATAACTAGTCCTTTGTTGTGTTATCTTCTTGCTTTTCCATACTTTTGTCTATGTTTAATCATATGGTCTACTTGGTGTTTCCTTTCTATTATTGTTATTATACTTGTGATCATTTTTATCTCGTTGGGAAATGTTTTTCAATACTTTTTTGTACGGTTAGTTCAATGCTCATGAGTTTCTTTAGTTGTTTTTTGTCATGGAAGTCTCTTATTTCTTCACTAATTTTCAAAGAGTTTCCCAGAATAAATCAGTCTGGGCTGGTAACTATTTTCTTTTAGGATCTGTTCTACTTCACTCCAACATCTTCTTAAATTGATGCTGTGCTCACAAATGTTCGATGACTGTGATGGGCTTTCCTTTATAGGTGTCAGTTTCATTTCTGTAATAGTTTTTGGTGTCTGCTCTTTTGCTGACATTCTGAGATCTTGATTATTGTATGTCTAGGTGTAGATTTATTTTGATCATGGCTAATTGGATTTATGTATGCCTCACTTAATTTTATGTCAGATGCTTGGCACATTTTCTGTTACCACTTTTAAAAATGAACTTTTATGTCATTTACTGAGGCTCTTGCTGTTTTATTGTTTTTCTTTGCATCATCATGCAATGGTTGAATTGTTTTTTCTTTGTTCCTTGTTACTTGTAAGAGAAATTTCCTTTCATGGTCACCAGTTGAAATGTTGTCTTCCAGAACTAAAAATCTACCTTCAGTTTTGTTCAAGAGATTTGGTAGATTTCAATAGAATTTTTTTTTTCTGGATTAAATATTTGAATCTGTTCGATACATTCTAATTCTCTCCTGTGTTGTTCACTCAATGTTTGCATCATTTTTATATGCTCCTCTATGTTTTATCTATGTCTTCTTTAAATGTGTTGAGCTATTGTTTCATGATCAGGGTCACTTCTTTTTACTTGAGAGAATATTTCTGATTGCATTTCATCTACAGCTTGGTACATTTGCTTCTATACTTCAGTTGGTATCATTTCAGAAATTTCAGGTATTTTAAATTCAAGTTCTTCTATGCCAGTGTGTCCTGGACTTGTTCTGCATGGCCTGGAGGTATGATGTTGTATTTTTTCCCTTTGTTCTGTTTTTGTAAGTTCCCTAAATTTACCAGGGAATATCACACTTGAGATTGTGGTGAAGGTAAAGCACGGATTCAGGGGCTTCCAAAGCTGTTCAGACTGGTCAAGCCTATAATTGTGAAGCACCTATTTGACATTAAAAACATTGCTATCACTTTGTTATATAATTAAAGAAAAGGTACTTAACTAGTGAAAGAAAATCTTCATTCAGTTATCTCACATGTTACTGTAAATGTTCATGCATGTCTATTTACTGTAACAGCAATTTTAGCATTTCCAGAAATTTGGTACTATATCAAATAGACTTTTAAGGTGAGACATATAGTAGCATACTTATAATGCATAATGCATATCTTCAAGTGTTATTGACCTTGAAAGTACAATTTGTGTGTTTGTGTGTTTGTGTGTGTGTATGTGTGTGTGTGTGTGTATGTGTGTGTGTGTGTGCACGCATGTGTGTGTGTTATGGCGATAGGAAAACTGTAAATTTTTCCGAAGATACATCACATTTTGTGTCCATCACCTATATTGTGTTCAGGAAGTAGTATGAATCCTACACTGACTTCTCAAGTGCTTATTACAATTATAGGGGCCAGGGAAATAGCTCAGTGGTCTAAGCACCTGTCTGGTGGGTACAAGAATGGGTTCAATCTACTGGGCCACATGCACTGGTGGCTTTGTGCTATGCTGGCCACCAAAACCAGGGATGGCAGTGCACCTGTACAGTACCAGAACTCATGAGGCTGATACACGAAGGTCACTATGAGTCTGCACTATGTGATGACATCACGAACCACATGAAGAAATCATTATTTTTTTAATTATCAAGTGCTGGTGACATAATGGTAAGTAAGCACCAAATAAACAATCCTCACTTGTTCAGAAATCATCTATTTTCTTCAGGCATGCAATATATACAAATAATTACAACAGTCTGTATATATTTTAAAGGAAATAGTACAAAAATGGGTTGAGCTAGTGTAACAAATGAAATTGAGACTTAGCTAGGCTCCTCTGAGACGAACCATTGTGGTTCAAAAAATAACCCTCACCCAAGAGATGTTATAGAACAGACAAACAGCTGTGTAAAGGCTATGTGTGCTGTTTCAGAATGAGTACTGTGGATCATTCAGAGAAAGATACAGTATAAAAATTAATTTGTAAATACTTGAATGTGCTGAAGTGGAATATAAGTGCACATTATTATCAATTATTATTTCCATAGTGTCTACATATTAGAAAAATTTATATCTAGTTAAACACTAAAGGAGTCGAGAAGCTCTGAATGCAACCACATGACTCCAGTAGCAAAGAGGTCAATAACCTACCGCTGATTATTCTGGCTGACAGCAAGAAACCAGAGAAAATATTAAAGAAATCAAAGATTAAAACCTCACGTAATGAATGGGTGAGATGCTGGTGCCAGTACCTGAGGGAGGCTGTCCCATGGGCTAACACTGCTTTTCATGATACTCCTGACAGAGCTCAGCATATTTCACACAGGAGCTGATCCTGGTTCCATTTCGGGATCCCTGATGAGTAAAGCAAAATAATAGAGACTGGAAATGTTTATTATCTTTTCACAACAGTGAATATTCATTGCTATCATATTTTTTCAAAGTTTTGGAAATCATTCACTTCTCCAGACTTCTAATAATTGACTTATCAATCAGTTGGGAGGTTGTTTCTTACCTTTTTAGGACTGGCATTTGTTGCTCTTTCTGCTCATAAGTGTTTCACTGTTTTCTCTCCACATATGGAATATAATATATTTTGTGCACTGATCTCTGTTGACATCCTCAAGTTCTTTTCCCTGGTTCTCTCCCCATCAATTCAGCATGTTTGTTACACTCAGATCCCAAGTTTCTGAGGTCTGGGATACTACATAAGCCTTTCTCTCTTCCACCACTTACTCACTGCACTTACCCTTTATTTGTATAACAGGCCTCACTTTTCATTCTTGGTTATCATGCATTTTCCCTCCAGGTTTTCTTCCTGCTGCCAGCTTTGTATTACTCTAGCCTATTCTTTGTTCCCACAGGCATCTACTGAACACTTCCAGGTTATAATTATGTTGATTGGGTATTGTAATTGTACATTAACAGAATGCCTTATAGGTTACTTAGATAAATGGGTTTCATAAATAATGAACTAGTTTTGGAATTAACCACACCTTTCAAGCGTTGAATTTAGGGCTGGTCAGATACCTCAGCAGATTAAATCACCTACTTAGGCAGACACGGGGACTGGAGCATGCCCTGCTGGCTCTTCTTGTATACGCTGAGATCTTGATTGAGACTGGGTGTGGTGGTGTGTGCTTGTAATCCCAGAACTTCTGAGGCTGAAAATAAGAGGATCTCTATGAGTCTGATATGAATAATGAAACCCTGTAGACCCTGTACTAAATATATATCAACAAACAAACAAACAAACAAAACAGCTGGGTTTAATATTCTTGCCCCTGGACATAGGCACACCTCCGTGACTCAGTGGCCAGAATGTGACATTACATGATCTCTGGATTTATATGAGAGAATCCTGGGACCAGTCCTATTTTGTGCAATGTGGTAGGCATAGTTTTGATATGGCCCTTCAAATTCTCTCTCCTAGTTCAGAGAACGCCATATCATAACTGAAGGTTACATCTTATGATGTAGAGAAAAGATTACTTCTCAACTGACTGTACCCATCAGAAGAAAGATTATGTTAGAAACTCGAAAACAATGGAAATTTTAACAGAATAATTCTATTTTGGCTAGATAAAAATAAGTAGTTACAGAGGCTTAAAATATTTGAGAATTTGAACTGAAATATGCCATTGCTATGTGATGTGAGCATTTTTAAAACTAATTTAGGAAAATTAGATACTCAGAGCTGCAAATGGCCTCCAGGATATGAGCACAGTTCTTCTTCAACAGCCAGAAGGCAGAATCCTCCCTCCTATAACTGCAGGAGGTTAAATTTTTCCAAGAGAATAAGCAAGAAAGCAGAATTTTCGTTGGACCCTCACATAAGAAGGCACCAGCCAAAGAATTGCATAGGATAATAAGTAGATCCTTCACCTGAATTCCGAAATACAAAATTTTGTGAAATTATGTAAGTATTATTTGTGGGCACTGTGAGTTAATGAATTGCACAAAAGAGATAGCTAACGTTTCCTAAATTGTCCAAATACCACAAGAGCATCATGATGTAAAGGAGCTAGGGACACTTAGAAAAGCCAAACATAGGCTCTAAATGACAGCCTCAGCTGAGGTCCCAGAAAGAAACAGTACTGGTATTCAGATATGTGACTAACAACATTTGCCTACCAATTCCAAGCACAAGCTCATGACTCTGAGCCACCACCTTTTCTCAACTTAATACAGATGCTGTCGACCAGAAATGAACAATGTCTAATATTTTCTGAGTAGATTTCAGACCAACATGATCAATTAAAAATGACACTTTTCATTTTAAACTGCTACATTTGGGGATAAATTTGTTTAATAATAGGAACAAAGTTTTTTTTTTTTCTTTTAGAAAATGAGTATTAAATAACTCATAGAAACTTCTTTTAGGTGAAATGTTCAATGAAAATGTTTAAAATCATAAACATAAGTTTCATAACAAAATCCATAGAAGCTTTACAACACTACATGGTATGAATTAATACTTGGTTTATAACAACGCAGCATAACATAACCTAATATAACCACATTTTAATTCTCTTTAAGGGATATATATGCAACATATTCTTATTAATTGATTTATCGATTTCTTTTTTTTTTTTTTTTTTTTGTCTTTTGGAGACAGGGTCTCGCTATGCAGTTGAGGCTGGCCTTGAGCTCACTTTTGTAGCCCAGGCTGGTCTCGAACTCGCATCGATCCTCCTACCTCAGCCTCCCAAGTGCTGGGATTACAGGCGTGCGCCACCACGCCCAGCTTATCGATTTCAACTTAGTTGTTATGGTTGACATATTGTATCAATTTAAGAAGTTTAAAAGATTTAATAACTCAGCATGGGGTAATTGTCCTCACTGTAAACATTCTCATCCTGTATAAGAGGAGGTCACGGAGATAGTATGTGTGCTATATTCTACCTAGGGGTGGGTATCCTACTTACAATATAAGGTTAGAAAAGGGCCTTCCCCAGTCATTTGCACTTGTTGCTTTTGCTATCTTCTACCAGCTTGAAATGTTATCCTTATGGCATGCAACCCTGCCTTTGAGTCAGCAGATGAAGGACCGAAAACTT
>PVJA010019988.1:0-22500 GCA_004027025.1 Myocastor coypus | reverse complement strand
ATAAATGCCCATTATTAACAAATACAGAGCAAAGTGAGGAGAAAAGGCTTTAGTTGTAATCCCTGGCATTCCTGGACCTTAGATCACCAACTATAGGGCCTGTTTAACTTTCAATAATGTCCTGTTTAATTTCTGTCATATGTCTGACTTGCTATATTATTCCTTCTTTAGTCACTCTAATTCTTATGTTCAAGTAATGTTCAACTCTACTGCCAGAAGAAAAATTGTAGATAGATTCTGTCATACTACAGAGTCCTGGTTATCAGGGAATTAGAAATATATGGCTCACTGGAGGAGCTAGACTTTAATAAATCAATTCTTCATATAAGCATCAAATTACTTACTTATGAAATACCTCTAAACAGCAAAGTGCTGTTTATACTAAGTATATTTTCCTGTAGCTAATTTCATCCTGTTGTAACAGAGAATATGATCTTCTCAATTTGAAAGAGCTAGTCATTGTTGACATAGTAAATTCAAAATCCTTTGCTTTACTGTCAGCTTTTCATACCTGTGAGGAAATAAGTGAGAAAACCAAGTTAAAGCAAAAAGTTTTCTTTTGGCTCAGGTGTTAGTCCACCGGCAGTGGGGTCAAATACGTAGGTTCAAAAGTGATTCAGAGTCATGATCGTGGGGGTTTGTGGAAGAAGAGGTTGCTCACCTTGATATACAATAAACAATAAAAAAAGAAAAAAAAAAAAAAAAAAAAAAAAAAAAAAAAAAAAAAAAAAAAAAAAAAAAAAAAAAAAAAAAAAAAAAAAAAAAAAAAAAAAAAAAAAAAAAAAAAAGGAAATCTCCTGATCTGGTAGATTTCCATCATTAGCTTGAGTTCTCTACATCAAGGAATGAATTTTAGGAGCAAGGAGATTAAGAGCAGAATTTATTTGTGGAGGGAAAGAAAGCTTCTGTCTGAGCCATAGAAGGGAACACAGTGGGTTGGCACACCAAGGACCCTACCTTTGCTGGAGAGCAAATCCACAAGATGTGGCAGGCCCAAGGTGGGAAAACAAGGGAAATCACAAGGCAGACATGAGGTGGGACAAGTCTGTGGTCAACAAGTAAGAATGAATATATAATTGCTCATGTAAAATTGATTAAATTGAGATCAAATAGGGAAGCAAGCCAGATAGCAAATGGGCATGGATACAGAAGAGGACCCTTTCCTACAAGGGTTGGTCGTTCTTCCTGGATTTTTTCAATGTGAAAGACCTATGTAAAATATCAGCCTCTGATGTTTATCTTTAGGGAGGTAAGTGGATGCATTTATCATTTCAAATCTGGCCCACAGTACAGGGACCTGCTTCCCCCACTATCGTAAGGCACTGATCCCAGCCCTATCTGACTGCTTATATTATTTGTATCTATCTCAGATGCACGTAAGTTCATGGAGGATATGAAGAGGGGAAAGAGAGAGAGAGAGGGAGAGACAGAGAGAGACAGAGAGACACAGAGACAGAGAGACAGAGACAGAGAAAGAGAGACAGCAGTTTCATGATAAAGATACTTATATCTCATAAAGGTTTAAGACTTCATAAATCCATATTGTCAGTGACCAGCTTGATAACCCCGTTTACATATTAACTTAGTGAAATGATGATCCTTGCACCTTCCTAGATCTTTTTCTTTTTTTTTTTCTAAACATTGATGAACCAGGAATCAAGCATTCAGCATGTGAGCCATTGGGAGATGCTTCATTTTTAAAATAATACTTGCATCTCATTTTTTTCTTCCTGCAGTGATCTGCGATCCACTTGAAAAGTTATCAGTGCCATGATCATAGAAAGTTGCTCCGGTTCGAGACTATATAATATACAATCTTTTCTTCTTTATTTCTATGCTAAATATGCATTGTCCCGACTTCTCTGAAACCATTAGATTGCTTTGAAACTGCTCTCATAATTTTGGGCACCTCTGTATTGCTCTTAGGAGATCGTAAATATTCCTTTGCACTGGCTTGTGGCATGTCAGATTTGGGAGGTCAAAGTAGAAATTCATTAGGCCAACTCATTTCCTCACATGCTAGTCCTATTCTACAGACATTTTTCTTTTGTTCTGTTCATCTCTTACAGGAATTCCATAGCTACAAATAGAAGATGGAAAGGAGATATATTTGTTCTTTGATTCCTAAAACTCATATCTGTTCTTCTACCCTTACTATATTGACATTTTTCCCTGCAAATACTAAAGCCCTGAAAAAAGTAAAAGTAGCTTTATTATCAGCCTGCACAGATAATTACCTAATATTTTCATCTCTAATTCATTTCAAAAATTGTTTGATATGACAAATGTCTCTTGTATCATTCTTCATTGCTTCCCAACTCCATTGGTGTTCTCATTTAAGAGATAACTTTCTGTTCAGATATTTGTTGTTTACTATATTAAAGCCAAGCTTTGAAATTATAAACCTTTTTGTTATTCAAAACTGTATGCCACTTGCAATTTAAATGCAATCTGAAGATCTGTCTTCCTCTATGAATATCAAGAGACTAATATGAAACTAAAAGTAAAAACAAAATGACTTTAATTTATTCACAATTCATCACTAGCACATAGCATATAAATAGGTACCTGCTGGCAGGGGGCTACAGTGATGCAGAAGTTTTAAGAAAACAATACACAAGGATAAATTTCAAATAATATGTTTCATCATGCTTTCTGATAATTCTATATAAGGCAGATATAGTGTGCTCAGAAATTAAATATATAAAAGGTAGTAAGTGAGCTCTCTGAAGAGGTGACATTGACATTTGAAAATGACCAAAACACAGGAAATCCTTTTGGTAAGCAATGATACTTAGCAAATGACTTTGGGACTCAAAATATTCAGAAAACAGCAGATTCGAGATGGCTAGGAAGGAAAGAATTTTTTTTAAGGAATTGAAAAATATGGTAGTCAGAATACATAGATAACCAGCAACTCTTTCAGATGAAAGTCCTGAGATGATGCAAGACTTGGAGCCATGATAGGCTGCACAATTTCTTACATAACCTAAAATTATCAGGAAACCTTTAAATGACTTTCCCTAAGTACAAATCATATGACTTGTATTACTAGTGTGACTTCGACCACTCTGAGAGCCTGCTTCTAGAATCACAGCAGACTGCCCTCTTCATGTGTGCCAATATTTATTTATTTATTTATTTATTTATTTATTTATTTTTGCGTTTAGTGCAAGGTCTACAAGGTCTACAGGGTCTCACTACACAGATCAGGCTTGTAATGATTCTCCATATTTTAGCTTCCCAAGTGCGGGGATAACATGTGTGTGCCACCACTCCCAGTCTCAATCACAGTATATCCTGGGCTTGGAGCCCACTCAGCGGGCTGGGGATCAACCCTATGGCCCCTACATCTGCTTAAGCAGATACTTTAAACTACTGAGCTATCTGGTCGGCCCTCCATGTATGCCCCTGTAAGGAGCAGGCTTTAATTTCATGATTTACTCCAAATGCTCTAATGTGAGCATCTCTAGGGCAAGTATTTCATTATATTATAGGTGCAGATTTTAAAAAAATATTTTTATACTTTGTGATGGCTGCAGAATTATTTATGTCTGCTCTGTGTTTTGGAAATCATTACTATTTGTGACACTGTATTCTGTCAAATAGATGTAATGAAAAAGCAAGGCTTCTTCTATTGCACTCCATGTACAATATCTCAGGGTTTCTAGCAGTATGTTGTGCATGGTCTGCCTGTTTTCCTTTTTTTATTTTCTATTACTTTTAATAAGAAATAACAGTGTAGAACAATGTGACAGTTTCAAAACATGTTAGTGCTACATTTCAGTATTTGATACAATGCATATTGTTGTCCTCCTATTAGATATGCAGAACATAGTGTGTAGATGTTACAATTTTTCAAATCATTATTGGTAAAATCAAATTTCTTCTCATTGAACTATAAGAAAGTTGTTGTATGCATAATGCAATATTTGATAATTGCAGTGGGTTATTGGTAAAACTGGCAATGTTGGAAGCTGTTGATTTAAGCCTTCTACAGCTCTGTATTCTAATCTAGCTTTCCATTTTATGCCTTGTGGTTAAACTTTTCTGCTATATTCACCTGAAACTTTGTCTCTTAGTTCTCAACTTTGATAAAAGAACCCTTTCCACGTCACTGAGTATGAAGAATGAGTATTTATGCAGATGAGTATGTTTATCAGTTTATAGAAAAGTGAAAGGAAAATATCCTGCATAGTATAATATGTGTAAATTATGAACTGTGGCTACATCATTATATAAACTAGGGCCAAATCTAGATAGACATAAAAGAAGTAAAGAACTGATAATGTATCTCATGAATAGAAAAGTAATTCAAGCATAGGAATTGAAGTATATTTTATTTTTTCTGAGATAAATTTCAGAGAAATGTTATGATATTTAGGTGAATTAATGTTCATGATTGTAAATACCACATTTAAGAAAATCACTGCCCATTGGCACTAACAAATCACAAATTAAATGTCCTCTGGGAAGACACTTAGAATTTGTTTGCTAAACTTTAACGTATGTCTTTTTTTTTTTTTTAATATCCGGCTCAGCCTGCCCTGGGGGTGGGGCTGGCTCAACATGCAGTGCCAGGGAGCCAACAGTGATCCCTGCTGCATCCTAAGCTTTCTCAAGCAGATGCGTTAGACCACTGCACCGGCCCTGCTAAACTTTAACTTAGGATATGGAAGAAGTCAAATGATACACTAATGAATACCTCACCCTTCTCTGAGAAGAAGTAGTCATGGAGAATTTAGAAATATTAACATTAATGAAAGCACTGAGGTGTAGCAATAATGTATAAGAGTCTGTGAAATATTTTAAAACACAATTATTCTACTAAACCAGAATTAAAGCAACAGCAATACATGTCATCAATCTAGTTTCAGGAGCTATCAATGATGAATTAAGTTTTATTTCTATAAGGATGCTTGGTTCATTGTTTAATTTAATTTAATTTAATTTAATTTTTTTTTCTTGTATCAGAACCTTTGTTTGTTTTTATTCACTCATTTTTATGGCCGGCTCAGCCCGTCCTGAGGGCAGGGCTGGCGCAGCATGTGGTGCTGGGGATCGAACTGCGGTCCCTACAGCCGCCCAAGCTTTCCCAAGCAGGCGCTTTAGACCACTGAGCCATCCCGCCAGGCCCCTTTAATTTTATTTTAAAGAGAGTACATTATACTATTAAAACAGAAAAATTGAAAATAGTAGAATATTTCACTAAACCTAATAATATGAATTTCATAGTGTTGATTGTATTGCACAGTGCTTTCTTCAAATTAGTTGTTGAGGGCGAGTGAGACGGCTCAGAGGAATGAGTGCCTGCCAACAAGTGTAAGGTTATGAGTTTGATCCCTGGTACCACTAAAATAAATGTACAAGTAAATTAGTTATTCATATTACTAGATATATGCATGCAAAATTGGAAGAAGAAAGAAAATAGAAATGAAAGTAAAAAGAGAGAGAAAGGAAAAATAATTATAAAAGATGACAAAATAAATTAAGAATTAGCTGGCACTTTCCAAAGACTAGCAGAAATGTACAGTACAGTTGTCCAAACCATGCTTACATATATAGATATATATCTCCTTCGAACATTCTCTCTCCTGTCCTCCTCAATGCAGTGAGTCCTACCTTTTGAATAGATTCATTCCCTTTTCCCAGTATCTACTGTACTCTTCAGATTTTATATTTTTTAGGTTCTCACACATAATGTGATATTTACACATTTCAGTCTGACTTATTTCACATAAGAATATGGCCTCTATTTGAACCCATTTATCAATAATAGCCTCAAATGCATTATTCATATAAATGAACAATACATCATTGAGTAAAACTGTCATATCTTCTTTATCCATTCCCCATCTAATAGGTATCTAGGTTTCTAAGATGTAGCTAAGACAAATTGTGGTGCTGTAAACAGAGGTGCACATGTAACACAGTGGTATGTTGTCTTCAGTTCTTCAGGGAAAATAGCCAGGAGGGGAATATCTGGCTCGAATATGACTATCTTTTATTTTTTTAAGAATGAAAACTAGTGATAGAAAAAAAAATACATTATAAATGATGCAAGATTTCCCTAAGCAAACTAATAGAAATTCAACGATGATCTCTGTGTACATCATGCTATCTTCAAATTAGTTGTTCAGATTACCAGATATAAATGTATAAGACATGTTTAAAGAAAAGAAACAAATCAAAACAATAATAAAGAAGTTATAAGAAATTCAAGACATAGAAAAGTCAGAGTAAAAGAAATTTAAACATTAACTGCTTTCAAATGACTAACAGAAATTAATACAATTATCCAAACTATTCTGCATATAGACCTAAATACACTTTTTTTCCTTCTTTCTTTTGTCCTTTCCTTCATCCCAGGTTTTCCTTCCCATGAACAATTTCTTTCCTTTTCACAGTATATGTGATAATTTCAGAATTTTGCTATGAGATAACTTGATGTTGGCACATGTGGATTTGACTATTTCACTTACCAATATGGTATCTAGCTGTATCCATTTATCTACAAAGACCGTGAATTTATCTGTTTTTGTAATTCAATAATACTCTCGTGTAAAAATACCATCTCTTGCTTATCCATTCCTCAGTTGATGGATCTTTGTATTTTTTTCCAAGATTTAGCTATGACAAATTGCACTGCTATAAACGTGAGTGTACATGTATTGTTGTAGTATGATGCTTTCAGTAATTTTGGAAAAAATACTTATGAGGGGAACAGTTGGCTTGAATGGAACCTCCAATCCTACCTTTCTGAGGAAGCTCCATACAGATTTCCATAATGGTTGTACCAGTTTGTGCTCCCACCAACAGGTAAGAAGGGTTCCTTTTCCCTTCACAGCCTCTCCAGCATTTGTTATTGGTTGATTCTTGATGATAGCTATTCTTTCTGGCATAAGATGGTATCTCAGCATTGCTTCGATTTGAATCTCATGAGTGAACAATGGACTTCATCAACTTTTCATGTATTCATTTGACATTTTTCTCTCATCTTGTTTGAATGTTATATTCATCACAGATGTCCATATTGGACTGGGTCTTTGAATTTTGGAGGCCTGATTTTATAAATTCTTATGTTTTACGTAGGAGTACTTTGATGTACAATCTGCTATACTCATTTACCACTTCATCAGTTTTCTTTTTACTCTGTCGGTGATTTCTTTGGATGTGCAAAAACTTTTTGAACAGTTGAGAACATAATTATTGATTATTTGAAATATTTCCTGTGCAGTTTGATTTTTCTTTAAGAACTCTTTTTCTAACCCAATGTCCTTAAGATTTCTACCCACATTTTTTTCCCAGAAGATTTAGTGTTTAAGTTTTTCTACTTAATTATTTGATTAATTTTGACTGTAGTGTTGTGCATGATAATAGGTATGGTTCTATGTTAAGCCTTCAGCATATGGAAAGGCCATATATTCAGCACCATTTATTAAAGAGACTATCTTTCTTCCAATAAATATATATGGCCCCTTTGCCAGACACAAGGTGGCTGAATGTGTTGGTACTGTCTACATCTTCTAATCAGTCACCTTGATCCTCGTATTATTATTATTATTATTATTATTATTATTATTATTATTATTACCAGCACCACACTATTTTATCATACCAGTTTTATGCTATAATTTCAAGTCAGGAATTGTTATGCCTCCTACATTTCCTTTGTTACCTAGGATTGTTTTTGCTTTTCTAGGTCTCTTCTGTTTCTAGATGAATTTTAGGAATGTTTTTTCTAGATCTGTGAGAAATATTAATGAATGGTATTTTAATCAGGATTGCATTGAATCTGTATAACAATTATGGGAATATGGGCATTTTCACAATGTTATCTCTTCCTATTGAGGAACAAGAAATAATTTTCCATTTCTGAAATCCTGTTTGATCTCTTTCTTCAGAGTACTATAATTTGTGTTGCATAAAGCTTTTACTTCCTTTCTGAAATTCATTATGAAGTATTTCATTTTGGATGTTATTATGAAAGATGTGGTTTCCATAATTTCTTTCTTGGTGCACTCATTTTGTTTGTTTGTTTTTATTATGACTGGCTCAGTCTGCCCTGGGAGTGGGGCTGGTGCAGCATGGGGGGAATCAAACCTTGGTCCCTGTAGTTGCCTAAGCTCTCCCAAGCAGGCACTGAACAATCTCACTGGTCCTGGTACACTTGTTTGTTTGCAGAAATGCTACTGGTTTTTGAGAGTTGACTTTGTGCTCTGCCTTTCAACTGAATTTGGTTATTAAATTTATAAGTCTCTTAGTGGATTTAGTGGGTCTTCTATTAACAGTATCATACCATCTGCAAATAATGAAGATTTCACTTCTTCTTTTGCATTCATTATTTTTCTTATTTCTTCATCTTGCCTAATTGCTCTGTCTAATGTTGCCAGAATTTACTACGGAACAGGAGTAGTGACAGTGGACATCCTTGTTTTGCTCCTGATTTTAAAGTGAAGGCTTCCAATTCCATCCATTAAGTATGATGTTAACTCTAGATTTGTGCCAGGAGGCTTTTGTCAGGTTGAGGTAAAGACATTATATTCTTATTTTCTGTAGTGTTTTTACCAAGAATGAGTGTAGGACTTTGCAAAAGCTTTTTATGCATCTACTGAGATGATTATGTGATTTTTGTCTTTGGCTCTACTGATGTGCTGTATTACAATTATGGTTTTGCATATGTTAAACTATCCTTGCATTCCTGGGATGATTTCTTTTTTGTTGTGTTGTATAATCTTCATGATAATTTGCTGCATTCTCTTTGCTGACATTTTACTGAGAATTTTTGTATCTATGTTCATTATGGTGATTGGGCGGTAGTTCTTTCTGGTTGAATCCTCCTCTAAGGCTGGTATCAGAGTAATACTGACCTCCTTGAATGAGTTTGGGTGTATTGCTTCCCTGTTAATTTCACTGAAGAGTTTGAGAAGAGCTGTCATTAGTTCTTCCCTAAATTTCTTCTCAAATTGAGCTGTGAATCTATCAGAACCTGAGCTTTTCTTTGTTGCAAGTTTTTATTTTTTTTATTTTGTTGTTTCCAACTTCATTGGCTGATCTTGTGTTATTCAGAATATTTAAGTCAGGTTTATTTAGCTTTGGTACTTCATCTGTATTTAGAAATCTGTCCATTTTTTTCTATATTTTTCATTCTGAGTAAAAAATTTTGTACATAAGTATTGATAGTCTAAGGGATTTCTATAGAGTCTATAGAGATTTCCCCATTTTTATTCCTCATTGCATGAATTTGACTTTTTTCTTTTCTTTTTTAATGAGTTTACCTATGGGTTTATCAATTTTATTTATTTACTTTTTAAAAAAATTATTTATTTATTTTTTTCTTGTTTCAGAACCTTTATTTGTTTATTCACTCATTTTTTATGGCCAGCTCAGCCCGCCCTGAGGGCAGGGCTGGTGCAGCATGTGGTGCCGGGGATCAAACCACGGTCCCTGAAGCTGCCCAAGCTTTCCCAAGCAGGGGCTTTAGACCACTGAGCCATACCTCTGGGCCCCGGGTTTATAAATTTTATTTACTCTTTGAAAGAACAAACTATTTGACTCACTCTGATCTTTATGATATCCTGCCTTCACTGAGCTTTGGACTAGACTTTCTTTCCTTTTTGTAGGAGTTTGAGGTGCAGCTTATTATTTTTTTTTTTAATTTGGAGTCATTAAATGCTGACAGAAATGCTGAAGGGTGGGGTCTAACAGAGCAGCCAAATTCAGCAAATTTTGGGGGAAGAATGAGGGGAAGGGCTAGGGTTGCCTTGTCTCCCCAGCAGTCATAAGGGAATGGAGAATCAGCCAGAGTCAGCAAACTGTCGTGAGAAGGCTGGAAGGACAGAGGCTAGCCTATCATGTTTTTCTAGAAGTTTCTAGGGTAAGCAGGGGCAGCTGGACTCAACAAACTTCCAGTCTTAGATTTTGAGAAATGTACACACTAATTTCCATATTGATTGTACCAGTCTGCACTCACACCAGTGGTGGAGAATGCTCTCTTTACCCTACAGCCCTACTAGCATTTGTTTTTAGTTCACTCTTTTATGATAGTCATTCTTTCTGGGGTGAGATGGAATCTTAGTGTTTTATTTGCAATTCTTGAATTACTTTTACACATTTTTATAATGTACAATTTGATAATACAATGATGGCATATTATTAAAATATTTCTATCTTAAAATTAATTTTCATTTGTATATGTTTTCAATAAGTAATCATGACTGATCATGGTGTGGTGATACAGGTTCATAGCACTAGATTCTTTCTCCTCCTAATTATCCTCTTCTCCCTCCCTTCCCACCTTCTATTTTTCATTTCTTGGTCCCTTTCCCATTTTTGAAAGATCTATCTTCTCTTTCCCAGTTTCAGAGTACATTTTAAGAACATAAAATAAATTCGTATGTTAAAATATTCTAATGAATCATATACATTTTGTAAGTTTTATTTATTTTCTTTGTATGAACTATTCTTATTTTGCATTGTAGGACTAAATAAGCTTGTCAAAATATAGTGCTACCATAGAGTACAAATTGTTTTAGGGACAACCCACTTGAAAACTCCCTCCCTCTTGAATAAGAGCTTTCTTTCTCCTAGTAAATCTGTTCTGCTCAAAAAATTGTTTTAGATGACCATGTGTTCCAAAATATTGCCTATCTTATCATAACAATATATAGCAAGAGCTTTTATTTATTATGTTATATAAGTTTATGAAATTGTTTACCATGGACAACATATCAATATACAATGCAACGGAATGCTCATCTAAAGAAAAATATGGACTGTTTTTGGACAAACACTACTTAGTGTCTGTTAAAAGAATGTAGGGCCGGGCGTGGTGGCGCACGCCTGTAATCCCAGCACTCGGGAAGCTGAGGCAGGAGGATTGGTGCGAGTTCGAGACCAGCCTGGGCTACAAAAGTGAGCTCAATGCCAGCTAGAACTGCATAGTGAGACCCTGTCTCAAAAAAGACAAAAAAAGAACGTAGATTACTTTTTGAAAAAAAAAAAAATCAATGCATGCCCATCTGGCCCTGTCCCCTCGATAAATTTAGCTGGCCAATGAATGCAGGTGTGGTGATGCCTGTCATCTGAGTGTTGGTCTGAGCTACAAAGTGACACCCTATACCAAATACATGAATGATAAAAAAAAAAAGTCAAAGTCTCAGACATTGTAGAAGCTGACTACCAGCATGATTAAAGTTGATTAATTCTTCATCTAAAGACAAGATAAATCTGTACTGATGAGCTAAATATGTATGTAATTCAAAACATTTCTTTTGCTTATAAAATATAATTATTTCAATGAATCTAAAGTTCATTTCAATAGTGCAAAACAATTGGAAGAATTTTGCATATTTGAATATAGACATCATAATCTGTTCTTTACTCCACATTATATTCTAGCAAACTATCACTCTATGAATTATTATGAAGTATTTGTCATGTTACACTGTTAGTAAAGATACATTCTATATTTTACTATTATTTAATATTATATTAAAATGAAAATAAACAGTTTAAGTAAAGTAGTACTATGAAGACAGGTGTGGTGATAAATCCCTGTAATTCCAGCACTCAGAAGGCTGACACAGGCGGATTGTGAGTTGACTCCTCTTCACTTCATATCTGAACACATATACACATGCAATAAAGTACTGGCTATTTAGTTATCATATGGACAGAAATTTATTACATTTTAAGAGGATATAAGTCGAGAGACAATATTTTATTTGTTTCTAAATTGTTATGTTCTTCAATTGGAAAAGTATTAGAGAAATGTAAAAGATCGTTATAAACATGGTGATTTTATATAAATCATACTTATTTGCGCATATTTAAAATCTAAATATCTGCATATAATGTGTAACTGGTTTTATCACATTCTATAGAGATTTATTAGAATATCAATGATTGATAGAAAATACCAATTCTAAGTTAACTCTAAGATGTTTGGCACTCAGAGTGATGATAAGCTCAAGTACCTATGTTATGGAGCAATAGTATCACTAAGCCTTTCTTCTGGAGGGTTAAGAATATAAGCTTAGAGACCAAATATTAGAGAAAAAGAAAGGCTACAAGGATAGCCAATATTTTGACCTTAGCCCTTTAAAATCACTGAGGACTCAGGATGTAAGTGAACCTGTACTGTAACATCCTATAACTCAGTGGGGTCCCAAATTTTCTGTTCAAGAAGATATGGGACCACAGAGGAAAGGGATAAATGAAGTGTGTCTAAGGAAAGTCACCTAGAGAGCAAATATTCTCAGGCTTTCACAGAGAGCAAACTAGTCAAGCAATGGCCATGACTCATCCTGACGGCTGACACTGACAGCAGTTCTATAAAGCACTATACATGGTTCCAAAGTTAATCCTGAGGGGATTTGAACTTGGAAGATACAAAAATGTTTTGTTATAGAGGTCTTGCTTTAACTTGCCCTTAACCATCCAGCAGAAAATTCTAACTACAAGGCATAAAAAGCAACACTAGATTAGTGTGATGAGCTGTAAAAGGCTTAAATCATCAGTCTCCAACATTGTCAGTTTCACCGGTAACCCACTGCAATTATGGAACATTGGACTACGTATACACCTACTTCCTCTTAGCTCAAAGAGAAGAATTTTTTTTCTTTCTTTACCAATATTGATTAGAAAATTTATCATGTCTACACCCTGTGCTCTGTATAACTACTATGAGGAAAACAATATGCATTATGTCAAGTACTACGAATGTACTATTAATGTGTTTGAAACTTTCATATTGTTATTTCTTATTAAAAGTAATAAAATTTTTTAAAAAGACAAACATATATAGTTGTTTTAATTGACAATATAAACATTATGATTGACAATAATAGCAAATAATGAAAAGAAGAAATGTAGATCACGTCATACTTTCTCCTATTTTGTGATGTTTGCATATAGAATTTTACTAGTGAAATGGAATTTAATTTTATTATTAATTTTTACATATGAATTCTTCAGGATTTAATGGTTTAAAACAATAATTATAATCTTATTTTTTGACTTGATAACCAAGTGATTTTGCTTTATCCTCTGACCCTTGACCTCCCTACCAACTGCAGTCAAATATTGGCAAAGGCTACAGTCATTTTGTTCACCCAAAAGAGGATTCTTTTCAAGCTCACTCATGCGACTGTCATACTTCATTGACTCAGGCTTTGTCCTTGTTTTGGCTAAATACATCCCAATGTTCTCCCCATAAATCACTGCTTATCATGTCAGGGAACATCATGCCATTTCTAGAAAGACCAACAGCATCCCAATAAGATGGAAATGACACAATGACACCTCTGGTCATTTTGATTGGTAGAAGCAAGTCACTACACTAATCTTATATTCTAAAGGACATAAGTCTTCACATGTACAATGTTCTAGGTGTTAAGAAGTGGGAAACTTTGAGAGTTTTTTTTCAAAGTATACTATTGAAAAGGTGGGTAAGTATATTATCATTCCAACATTGTCTGCAAAGTTTGCTGATTGAGAAATCTTGGTCTTTGTGAGACATCTAGAGAACTCATAATATCAGATATAAGGCAACTGCATTGAATGACCAAATAAAGACATTATACTATTCGCCAAAGAAAATCTGTTTTTGTATATTATGTGATATTCATGGTAATAGTCCATCAAAAATAAAATTATGTTTTTATGGTGATTATTTCTCAAAGTGATCCAACTTTGATACAGTAAAAGACAATCAGTCAAGGAGTTCTCATCAGTCATTCTGATCCTAAGCTGATTTTGCTTTGACTTTCAAAAGTTTTACCTGGATTTCTTTTAACTGGATTGCACAGAGTACAACTAAAGAGAAAATAAATGGCTAATTTTCCTTACTGACGGAAAACACAACAAGAACTTATTTCCTGGCTGAAGAAGTTGTCTTAAAATCATAATCTATTTAAAGATGATTTCCACAATACATATAGACTAGATAAGTAAAACATAAAAATGGCTATTAAGCTAAGGCTCTTTTATACTTACATAGCTACTTCTAGATGAATTCTTAGAGAAATATAGAAAGATATGAAAACTTACTCTTCTTACACTGAGAGAATCATTAATGTTCAACTACCTTGGATCATGATGGAACTACCCATGCACATTATTGGAAAAATATAGCCCTGGAGAGTTCAACAAATGTAATGCCAGGAATAATGTGTCCCAAGAGGAAATATATGACCTATCCACTATATTAACTTTGTATTGTCTTTGCTTCTATGACTGCTTAAGAAAATCTATAAAATGGTTATTAATATTTTAGAGAGGTTTTAGAAAAACTGCTCTTCTGCATTAAGAAAAGAACCCAAGCTAATAGCTAAAGATATCACTTTTGAAGACTGTTCACATTGGGTATTTTGCACAAAATGCAATATTTGAACCTTATGATCACACTTGTACATGCACTAATTTAAGAATAATTTAGCCAGGGCTTACTTTAACAGTAAATCAATACATAAATGAATTTTAATGCTCATTTTATATATAATAAATTGTATTTGGTGATAAACAGAAAACTATGACAATTTCTCCATAAAATTAGAGTTGTAAGCTCAAAATTTTAATTTTAGCATATGCAATCATTTTCTCATTAGCAAAGGTGTTATAAACTGCTTGATATTTCTGTCAAGTAATAATTTCAATAATATTTACCTTATAGAATGTCATTTTTTTGCATTTTTGGGAGGGTCTACAGAGTGTTGAGAGTCCCACTACTAGATCAGAATCACAGTGATCTGCCTGTTTACAGCCTCCCAAGAACTGGGATTACAGGTACACACCAACATGCCCAGTCTCAATATGGCATATTTAGAATAGTTCTAAGTGCAGTGCTTTATTTTTCTAAGACAGTTTCCATCGAAGTCTGAGTCTTATTCTATTTATATATTATTCATATTTCTGCCTGGTATGATTGAGCACTGTTTGGGGCCATTTAGATTTTTGGTGTACACTATGACCACATGTATAGCCACTCGGCAGCAAAATCTCTAAAGATATATGGGGAATTTCTATTTATAAGGAAGACACTAATTATTATGTACACTATGGACCAAGAATGAGAGCCCTTAGTTGTGTTGATACGTACAACCTAACCACAAGTACAAGTCTCACTTCTGAAAGGAATGATGAAAGCTGGAAAGAAATGGGAGAGGAACAAAAGGCAACCCGTAATATATTTTTCTGTTCACAAACAATTTGATTTGCAAAGAGAAGCCTTGGGCAAAGCTTTTCTTTCATTAGCAAACTAAATAGCAGATAATGAACATGACAAAGCCCATCTTCCCTAGACAAATAAGAATGAATTAAATTTATGACCCAAAGTACCACTGTTCTTGATTATACCGTCTTCAAAATTTCTTTGCCTTGTGAGTGAGAGATGTAGTTTAATCTTACCGTCTTTTATCAATCTATTGACCACATCTCCCTCCAAAAAAGGCCTAAATAAAAAATAAACCCTAGTCTGATTTTTTAGGATACCTATAACATAAGTCATATCACCAAAATAAATAGAGGGTATATCTTTCAACTAGAGGAAAATACTTAGTATATCCATTAAAACACTTCATAGAAATATTGAATATTAAATTACAATATCAGTAGATCAATACAATGTTATTGATTTAATACTTAAATGAATATATGAAGTGTTATCATTTGTATATAGAGTCACAAACTTCTGAATGAGTTCTGGAAGAAGATTCATAAGCCCAACAGGGTGAGTCATATAAAGCCTTCACACAAACAGAATAGGTGAAGTCTTAAAAAGCCAAACACACACACACACACACACACACACACACACACACACACACACACACAGATCCAGTGAATCTCAGAACTTCCTACTGAACACTTTCTCATTGTACGTAAACACACAGCAGCACAACTGTGACAATGTCCATAAAAATATGAGCTCCTTTTGTGATTACTGGCATGTAGGAATATTACCAACTAAGGTCTATTTCTATTTAGCAAAATAAACCCTGCATTTGCAATTTGGAAGTTTCAAGTCAGGGACTTTCTGCACCCAAAGCAGTGCCTTTGAAGCACAAGCAATAGTGAATTTAGGATGTACTGTTGAATGAGCTATCAGTAGCATCATAGCAGAAGGACATAGTAGTGTCCAATATGAATCTTCATAATTCAGTACACTTATGCATTTTCATGGATGCACTTAATGCATTCATATGAAATTTTTGAAAAAAACATTTTCTGAATGTTAGCCCTAAAATTTTTCATTACTTTGGCACAGACCATCTTAACTGCAATTTTTATTGTGTCCTCTCCTGACTCATAGATCTCCAATTTAACATTTAATTCCATGTAAACTTAATGAAAGCTGACTGGCAAGAGTTTTTTTTTAATCTATTTATTTTTTTTTCCATTTTAATGAGATAAAAGATAAAATACTAATGAAACAGTTTCCAAACAGGTTAGTAAGAGCTGGGGAAATAGCTCCGTGGCACAACTGCCTACCTGGCAAGTCCAACATCATGAGTTCAAACCCTGTTCTGAGGAAAAAAAAAAAAAAAAAAACCAGGTTAGTAGGACAGTCACAATAATTAATACATTGCATATTGTTGTCCTCATAGTAGTTATTCAGAGGACAAGATACAGACATCATGTTTTTTTCTAAACTATATGAGTACAAATCTTTCTGCTCAATGACCTAAAAGAAATTAGCTATATATCTATCCTACCTATCTCATATATATCTATCTATATCTACATCTACCTATCTATCTAATTATCTATCTATCTCTATCTCTATCTATCTATTTCACCTCCATACACACAAACCATTCTTCATTTCCATTCCCATTTTTTGTCTTGTTTTGTTAGAGATAAGTGTTCAATTGCTGCAAAAGAGGCTGAAATTGGATAATTTTTTAAAGGACTTTGTTATACTTGATGAGAGACGAAAACTACTTGCAAGTGATCTTGGCTTGTGGATGAGCTCATGGGATAAAGTTACTCATAGTTGTGTTGGTGATATGCTCTGGTCTTGTAATTTCTTATGTATTTCTATATCTTATGTTATATCTGTTTGTCTAGTAAACTCTGACCCATACAGAAAGCAAGCCTCTCTGTCCCTTCTATTATATTCAGGCTACCTATCTTGGGGTGGGCTTAGCACTCCCATCAACTAATCCCAGCACTATACCATGAATTAATCACAAAGTCTCAATTCAGACACCTCTAAAAAGCTTGCCCCACCATAACAACATGAGTCATGCAGACACAAAGCATTAGCAGGAAAGCTAAGAAAACATAAGACACTGTCTAATAATTTTGGGCACATTTAAATCTTCACTCTCATAGAGGTAGACAGAGGGTTAATTGACTAGACAGGGGAGGAGAGAACCGTATCTTTGATCTATTGAAGACATCACCTGTCTCCCACTTCTTTAAGCTTCAGCTCCCACAAGTATTTTGATGATGGTGACAGAAAAGGAAAAAGATAAAAGTGCTTACAGCCTGAGCTATTGCTGTGCTTCTAGGTGATCGTCACATGGCTGTGGGTGATGCTAGCCAGTATTCTCGTTCAGTTGACGGATTTTGAACCCTGGAGAGTAGCAGGGAGGCAACTTTCTCTGCTTGTTCACTGATAGGTGTATCGATTGCCCTTGTGACATATTCTGGATTTTCTTTCCAGAGCCAGAGGTACTTAAAACTGCAATTCTCAATCCTGCAGCCAGCCCGATTTTCTTGAGCAGCAGGAAGGTGGGGAAATGCAGCTTCCATACCTGCAGGAATGACCTCAAGTCTGTAATGTTTTCCGGCCCCTAGTGTGTTGATAACGCATGATGCAAAAACATCGCTTTGCTATCACTTTGCTATCGCTTCCACACATGGCTGGTTATTCTGCTGCAATGCAAAAAAAAAAAAAAAAAGAATTCCTTGATATTTTCCAAAGTTTTATCTAGTAAAGCCATAAGAAACTTGAGTGCACTCATTCAACTTGGGATCATGCACCATCCTCATTGAACAGAGAACTCAGTGGTTTATTAATTTTTTTCATTGTGGTTTATTTAATAGAAAATTGTATTACAAAATGAATTAAAAATAGGAAAGTGCAAAAGACTTTTTGAGGTTTAGTCTATGAAAGGAATAAATGAAATATCTGCTATGAGCCAGAATATTTTCATGCATATTTTTTGTAGCTGAGGTTTGATTTTTGTTTTTGGTGCTGAGGCCTGAACCCAGGGTTCCCAGCTTGATAGGCAAGTGTTCCACCTCTGAGTTAAAACTCCAGCCCCTACACGCACAGATATTTTTAAATTATACAGTTTTCCATTTGCAACTGAAGGGTAGCTTAAATTCTCCACATCACCTGCATTCATACATAAATAGAAAGATGCCCAGAAATATATTTAAAGAAAAAGATAGAGGTCTTTCTATTATTGTATACATTTAAAATGGAGAAGCTCAGGATAACTCAGATGACCTGATAATTACAGCTTTTCCATTGAAAAACAGCGATTCCTTAATTGGTCTTTTTATAAATTATCAATCGTGTTCTCTCCTTATATGTAATAATCCTGTTTTTTAAATATGATTTATTTTTTATGTATTTGGTACAGGGTCTCATTACAGAGCTTGGACTCTCAGTGATCCTGCTGTTTTTAGCCTCCCCAGGGCTGAGATTACAGCCGTGTGCTACAACACCCAGACTCAGTCACTGCCTCCGCATGCCTGGGACTGGACCTTGGTGAAATGTGGTGCCAAGGATTGAATCCAGGTCCCTGCATTTTCCAAAGCAGGTGCTTAGTTGCTGAGCCATCTCATAAGCCCATTAATACTCTTGGTCCTTGATCATGTGTGATGTACAACCTCACAGGTTTTGGGGGAGCTTTTAAACCATATTCACCAAAGCATGGCTGACCAATGAAAACTTCCATGCTCTTTTTTCTGGAAAACACAAGAAAGGAGTTTCTAATATTAATTGTATCAATGAAAGAATAAGAAAACATTTTCTTGAGAGCTATTTTTTTTCTTGCCCTTATCTCCTTTCTCTTTCTTTCAATTTTCATCTAAGACATTTTTTCTGAATAGCTGATGCTTGTGAATTATTTTAGTATTCTTCTTGCTTTTATGGAAAAATATTATGCTTTCTCCTGATGATTGCATGTTTAATAAATTAAGAATAAAAAATTCAATAAATGGTGTTCAGTTTACCTTGGAAGACTGACAATTAGTTACACAGACAATCTGATACATAAATTCTTCCCCTATTGTCACAACATTGTGTTTAAGTCTCAAGACCTGGGGACACAAAAGTTTAATGTAGGAGGTAAATGATCATCTTAAAACTAACCGTAAATTTGAAGAATAAATGCATGTCATCAATGACATAAATACATTTTCATTTTGTGATCAAAGCTAATGGAAACTATGGATAAAAATTTTTCAGTTTGTCTGGAGAACTTGAACACCAGGAAACAACAATAAATATGTCATAATCTAGAAATGCATTTCAGTGGAGAGTGGACCCCAGACGTATTAGATTTGCTTATCAGGTAAGAAATGCTTGGGAAAGATAGAGCAGCCTTGTCTTAGTTACTTTTTACTCATTGCTGGGGCAACTTTCTGACACTCAAAATGAAGGAAGGAAGGTTTATTTAACTCACAGTTTGTGGAGGTTTCAGTTCAAATAGGGCTGGCCCAAGGCTGAGTGGAATAGAACAGAAAACATACTGTTCATGGTGGTAGGACAGCAACAAAATTGTGACAGAGATAGCAGAGCCACCAGGGGAGTAGAGAGCAGCAGTGTGAGTCTGTCTCTGTCTCTCTTTATATTACATTCTGGTTCTCTGCTTCAGCCTATCTGCCCTAGACCACACCTATAATCCCAAAGAACTCAGGTCCATAATCTGATCAGTCCTAAAACACATAATCCCAGGGATCATGAGGCAAGTCTCAAACTCTAGAAGTCCCTGCTCCATGATTGCATGAGGCTTTGGAGGAGCAACTAGACATAAACCATAGCAAGCCTACTCATAAACATTCCTGGAGAACTTCAGAGCTGGTGGTCCTCTGGGCGTATATTTCTCCTGACAATCTCTGCTTTCCTTTCATTCTGTTACAGAAACTTCAAAATCATACATACATTTCACCAAAATATCATTTTTCCATAATGTCTAAACTAAATCTTTTAGTTATGTTGCACCTGTCACACAAATTATCTGCTAATGGCATACATATAAGAGAAAACATGCTATTTTGGGAAAATAAAAACTTTTCAAAGACTAAAAGATTTTTATTAGTCTTTAAAAATCTTTATGACTACTGTTAGGTATCCTTTATTCTTTTATGGAAGATATAATTAGACTTCTAAGGCAAATAGTTCAGTAAATGTTAAGAATACAAGTCCCCAAAGCTATCATTTTAATAGAATAAAACAGAGAAATATGGATCTCTGAAACAAACTTAATGGAGCAGAAAATCTATTTTATCAATTAAAAAACATATAAAATAATTTGCTTTTTCTTCCTTGGGCTATATTGACGATTAAAAATTTAAACACAAATTTAAAATATAAATAGTCCTTTGTTAAGAAGGTGTTCTATATGCCAGTCATGATTCTCTAAGTTCTTAATTTTCATTCAGTCTAATTACTTTGTACCCATGCATAAAGGAAATTGCCCATGAAAGAAATTTACCACTGGAAACATACGTTTTGAAATTAACCAGGCCAAATTAAATATCCAGCTCCCTTTTACCGCACTGTTCTAAATTTTCACACATTATTTTGCCATTTTATCACCAGATTAATAGGTATATACTGATTTATGTTTGTGACTAAGATTAAGTAAAAATTTATTTAACTAGTACTAGGTAGTTGGTAGTACGCCGCATGTAATATGCCGCACGTATTAATTTCCACTCTTATTCTGTAAGGAAATGGAAAGCTACATTTTCAAATATGATTGTTGGTGGGTTGTGTCAACTTGAATAAGTAACACCCAACTACATTGGCTCTGCATGTATCTGGGTGTGGGAGGTCTAACTCAGGAAGGGTTGATGCCAGAGTGCTACAGAAGGAAACCAGGAAGGAAGGATTACTTCTGTCTTCTCTCGAGACGTTCCAGGCTTCACTTTCACCTTGGACATCATCCCCTGCTTCCACAGTGGACATTTCTGCGTCTTGATACAGACTTGTAAGGGACACTGCATGGAGCACCAGACCCTCAGCTGAAACCTTCAGATTTCCAGCATGATTCTGAACTTTTGCACTCTTCCGAACCTGACTCTGTAGGCCTAGAACAAGATGCTCTGCAACAGGTCTATGCTACTGTGCAGGCTGGCCTGCCAGAAAGGCCACACGAACCAGCAGGCACAATGGTATTGGAGGTGTCAATGGCAGGTAGAGATGCTGTTTGGAGTCTCTGGCAGGTGAATCACAGTGGATGCTCTTAGGGTTTTCAAGCAAGGCTGAGCTATCATTTGCAGGGCCACAAGGTTTAAGTAAATTACACAAAGGCAATAAACTGTGTGATGACACACATTAATGGGTTGTCTCTTTCATTTAGTTTATAAGAATTTAGTGCTTTGGATGAAATTTTTGCTACGTCACTATTTATATACCTTTACTTTCAGCTTTTTTTTTTTCTTTTTTTTTCCATATTTATGGCAGGGTCTGCATGGTCTACAGGGTCTCACTGCACAGATCAGACTACTAGTGATTCTCCTGTTTTCAGCCTCTCAAGTTCTAGAATTACAGGTGCATGCCATCATGCCCAGTCTCAATTGCCCTCTCAGCAAGCCCCATGGGTGGGGCCCACACTGCACTCTGGGAATCGAACTCCAGCCACTCAACCCTATCTAAGCAAGAACTTTAGTCCAATAAAGAGCTGAGTCCACTACATTATCTGGCCATCCCTTCAGTTTTCTATTTCAGAATTATTTGACTGTTACAGAGAATTGCAGACAGTAATATTCATATCCTTTTAAAAGTTTTCCTTGTTTTAACATCTAATATACTCAGTGTATCTTTTTTAAAACTAACATGAATAGTATTGCTTTTTGAGCAATTTGAAACAAAACAAAAAGAAACCCTTAAATTTCACACAAACTCAAAGAGAAAGGATTGTAATGCTACTTGCAGAAGGGGTGAGCACTGAAATATATTATTTAGAATATCTCTTCATAAAAATTTGTCCTGTTGTCCCATATATTGATCTATTCAATCGCTTAATTATGCCAATATAAGCTCATACATATTTGCATCATACTTTGCAATGAAATGTGATATTTTATTAATCATTTTGTTAAAAAGGGAGGGGAGAGGCTAGTCAAATAGTTCAGTAGATTAAAGCAGCTGCAGTCAGGCTCAGGGGCTGGGGGTTTGATCCGTGGGCCTGCCCTGCCAGCTCCACTCCTGGGGCATGCTGAAATGGCAATTGAGACTAGTCTTGGTGGCACACACCAGGAATCCCAGCTCTTGGGAGGCTGTAAATTGGCGGATCACTACAAATCCAATCT